>JAEQBH010007598.1:0-95169 GCA_016808115.1 Tetrastigma voinierianum
ATGACTCCCAACCACTCAAGGTTTAGGGCATCGACGAAAGGATCAATGACCCTTGCTATAGGCTACCCCGGACTCGAATGAGCCCGAAGTGAGCTCTGATTCGCTAAACTCTACCTATCCACCCATGTAACGAACACAAAATCGATGACTCCTTAATTAAGGCTTAGGGCATCGGGTTTCAAAGGCTTTCGCCATACCCCTCGGACCGTGCTGGGTTTAAAGCAAAATTTCAATTTATTTTTCTTTTCTTGCTCTTTTCTGCTTTTCTTTTCCTTTTGGAGAGACCATTTGGTCTTCAAGCGCCAGGTAACACAAAACTATCCTAGGTAGCCAACATACCTAAGGCCGGCTTTGCAAAGTTAAAAGAGGTATACAAATTCACCACCTATTGAAGCAATCTGGAGTGCAGTGTGTGAATTAGCATAAAGGGGGAAATTTTCAAGTTGAGCATCTTTGGTGCGTGACCAAATTTAATTCAAGCATGGAATTTGTTCTAGCATAAGTAGCAAAATGATGATCCAATCATCGACCGTAAATTCAATTGTCAATTTGAAGCAATTCCAATTATCGATTGAAGCAATTCAATTATGCGATTGAAAGAAAAAAACCATTCTGTAGGAAAGGCTGAAATATGATATGCAAAAGTCTATATATATAAAGCCCGAATAGCTTTGATATAGCAGAAATGGCTAATACATGAATACAAAGCTAAACACAAAAGTATCACTTTCATATGGCTAATACATAAATCCTAAACAAAATTAGTAAAATGGAGTTGATAAAGTGTTAAATATAAAATGTAAAGAAGCCAACCACCTCATTGTTGTGGTGGTGGTGGGTTTCTTATTCTTGCCGGCATATCCAAGAGCTGTTTGGAGCTAGTGGAGCTTAAAATCGGGGTTCGGGTGCTCCAAACCCGAACCCGGGACAGAACCAACCATATGCCATCTCTTAGTATGACGTGCTTATGCCTTTGATGTAGTGGCAAACTTATGTACATGAGCCGCTAATATCTTGAAGTTTTTGTATGGCATACGGTGATGGGTTGGACTTATGTGAGTTGGAAGCTGAGTCTTTCTTTGGTTTTTGGGTTGTTGCGGGCGTGGGCGGTATGTACACTTGGTCATCGAGGGCCTGCGGGTGGGCATTTGGTGGGTGGGGGCGGTGCTGAATGGATCCCGGAATTTATGGGGTTTAGGTAAGAGGGATAAAGCTTTTGGGTTCTCGCTCTTGACTCCCTTTGCTTAGTCCAGCAAGGCGGTGTCAGGACCTCCATGTGGATTAGACGGTGGCTCCAATATACGAGGGGTTCAAATAATAGGTCTTCTTGACCTTGCTCCTCACCATGGTGTCACTTAGGCACTCTTCCTCTTGACTCTCTCCCCTCTTGGATGATCAAGATCTTCAGGCGAGCTTTGAAATGGGGTGCACTGCGGGTTGTCCGATTTAAACCATTTCACTTTGAAGTCCATCAATTCTCTTGTTTACATTGTTTTCCATGGTGTCGGTGCGGCTTAATTGAGCATTGATTTTCTTTTGCTCTTCCTGACATCACCCACCGAGTTTGGTAAGGTCCGCAATAGCTGCTCGCCGGAGAAATTAAGTGTGGTGGTTGTGGTGGGCGAGGGATTGAGATATCTTTATTGGAGGCACCATATAGGAGGGTGCACTCATCCAATAGTCTCTGTAATCCCTCATGGATCTGGGTGGGTTTGGATTTCTCTCGGGGTTCTTGATTTGTGTCACGAGGTTCTATAGTCCTGTTGTCATATATGCCTAGGGTTACTCTCACATTGTATTGCTCTTCATGTGGGGAGTTCATTTTCTCTCGATCAATTTTCCCACGAGAGCACAGCTGGAATGCTTGCCTTCGAGTACGATCAATGTCGTTCTACTTGTGAAGCGACGGCCAACAGTCACTAAACGACTTTTTTTTTTTTTTTTTAACGATTGAGAAATAAAACAAGAAAAAAAAATGGCTAACTATGAAAAAACAGCGATTAAGTTCTTGCTAAGTGATGAAAACTTCGATTCTTTGCCATTTGGGTTACAAAAGAGTTAAAAGGTTACCTTCGATGGTGAGCTAAAATCAACAAAATTTATATACACCTAAGTTCCTACTACTGGGTAGTCAAGCTCTTGCGGTATGAGTGGTCTAAGTCGAACACGAGGATGGGTTTCATCCACAAATGGTTTTGCATCAGTGCATGAAGGTAAGGCTTTCTATTTGGACTCTTTGATTGTGTTTCAAAAGCGGTGGGAATGGTTTGGGCGAGGGTGTAAGCGAAGTAAAAGGAGTGAAAGAGTTCGCTTTGAAGATTTAGGTCACTAACTTGGCAAGTTAGAATTTAACAAAATGTCCTCGGGTTTTATCCTCAGCGTTCATGATAGCTGCAACCTATAGTCATGGCATAACCCGGATCTATATTAACTAGCAAACCTCACCCATGGAAGCAACTCATTTGGTCAATCACAGGTAGCATGTAGTTTATGGCCCCTTTTAAAACCACAACATTAAATTATCATTCGGAGCTCGTAAAGACAAAAATACAAAGAACAACGTTGCATCTCTCACATATTTTCCTTTGTATCCTAAAACATGGAAGTATTGGCCAAAATAATATGATAAATCATTGTTTAACCTAATTTGAAGAACCCTAACATGTAAATATTATCTCGAGGCTCGTAAAGACCATCTAAAGAATCACAGTACTTCTCTCACTGAATATGTACTTGATCCTAAAGCATGGAAAGTATTGGCCAAATCAATAACATTCAATGTTATGCAACCATGTTTGAAGATAAGGGCCATAAATACCTGCTGTAAAGCACTAGTACAAGAGGACCAGCATACATATGCCCACGCCCACCAAGCTAGCTTCTTCCTCTTCAAAGAAGGAAGCAGCCAAGCATCTCTTGAGTTGTCATCCTGAGAGGGTGTTTAGCTTGTAGAGAAGAAAGGAAGAAAGAGAGAGAAGAGAGAGAAAAGAAATAAAAGCAAAACCTAAAATAAAAAGACTTTATGTACAAAAATAAAACTTACAAATTATCCTCTCTAATTGTTCCAATATTTAATTTCTCAAAATTTGTTACTTACTTTACAAGCAGAGGAACATATAGGCCTCCTCGAGTATGAAAATACCAAAACCTACAAATTTAGCTAAGTTATTGGAAGAATTAAATAATACACCAAGTTTTGAAGTCGGTTATGGCACATTAATTACTAAAACATGGCTGAGGCATTTAATTTTCGCTAAGTGCAAGATTTATTCTTGGCGGGAGTGCGAACCCTAGCAGCAAAAATTTCGGCTGGGGATGGCGATTTCGCTAGCTAAGCGAGAATTTCGCTAAGCTCTTGAAATTCTTGTCAGTGGTGAAATCGAATTATTTTCGCTAAGAGACGTTGGCTAGCGAATTTTGGGTGGTCTAGCGAGAATTTGTTGTTTTCTTGGGTTCTGAAATTTTCATTGGGTTGCGAAATTTTCGCAATCCTAGCCGAAAATTTTAAGCGACTCTAGCGAAAATTCATATTGATTCTTCCACTTCTTTTCATCCACGCATTCAATTGCATCCCGATTTCCTTCACTTTGCATTGATTTTCCTCATTGATTAGGGCTGGTTGTTCACATTTGGGACTCAATTCAACTTCATGATTCATCCTTTGTATTGAGATTGAACTTAAGAGTGCCTGAAACCTCTGAAACAACCAAAATACCCTCACAAATGGCATAAGTGTTACTAGAGAAGACTAGAACACTTCAATTGTTATAAAATGACATGATTAATGCAAAGGCACTCAAAACCTATCTAATATAGGGTTAAAAATTGCACTTTTTGGGCACTAATCCATCTAGCCCTAATGCTTGTTGTCATTATATGTTTATATACATGAGGCATTTATCATTTTATCTTGTTATTTAAATTATGGTTTAACTTGATAAAATCATATCTTTGAATAGTTGGCTCCGCTTTATGTCATCAAGTATGTGACTTGGTGGTAAAACCTTAAGGCATAAGAACACTATTCTAAATAGTCCATAGTAGAATCATTGTGGGAATAATAATGCGATAAGACTATTATGTTTTATGAGAAAAGACCGCGTTTTCTTTGGTCATGAACATAAGATGTTACTGAATATAAATACATGTTAAGTTCATGTTATTGAGTGACATGAGAAAACTACATGGATTATGTCATTAGTAATTCTCATTCTTGGTAGTGTATTGAGTCCTTTGACCTGAATTCACCATGGATTACCTACATGAGGAACCGTGTCTTTGGCGTAGCTTCCAATGGCGTCTTCATAGGATGATAATACAAGCTATGGTTGGGCATCTGATGGAAATCATGTGGAGGAATGTGAGTGATAGTGAAGGAATTTGTCCAGCTCTTAATTGAAGTGAGATGTATGGCCTCTTGATAGTGAGACTGAAATGCGGCGTGCTGGAATGAGTTGATAGGGTTATCAATATCATTTGTTTAGTTAGTCTACTTGAGAATCAAGAAGCTTGATTAAGTTGTATAAAGATGACTTCATCCGTGGCACGTAGCCAATGGGCGTGTAATGAAGGGATAATATCATACTATGGTAAGGTTTTCAAGTCATCGAATTTACTTGATTTGGGTGGTTGCAATGTCTTGCTAGAGACCAATTATAACATGGGCTTAGAATATGATTTGGGCCCATTGCCAACGTGAGTGAACCTATAAGATTCCTCATAAGAATAGTATAATGGGATGTTAGAAAGGCTCTCTTTGGCCCATGATTAAGCCCAAGCCCATTTAATAGTTAATGGAATTTGGGTTTAGAAAGTATTATTAATAAAAAGGGTTTGGGGCTTGAAATATAAATATGGGGTTTATCATCTAAAGTGGTGGTTCTTTTTAGTAGTTTTTAGAAGAGGGTATTTTAGAGTTTTGGAAGACACTAAGGTGTGTTGGTTTTGTGGGACAAAGGCACTATCATGGGGTGCTAGCGTCATCCCATCCATTAGTCGTTCGTGTGGATGCAGCTTTGGGGCGTTGCACCTTTGCATCGTCTTGGCTCGTTCTTTGTTGGCTCGTTTCGGAAGCGATTCTGTTATTCGGCGTGTGTGTGATTGTCGATACTGGTCGAAAAAGGATTAGGGTCTACAAGGTAAGATCTAGATTTCCTTGATTCAGTGTTTAGTTTCATCAAACCGCTTGGATCCTAATGCAGTTCAGCGTTAATTTTTTTTTCCCGCTGCGTTTTCTTATCGCTGGATTCCAACATTTTGAGGCAGTCTGGGAGGGTTGTGGCTTATGATTCTATACAGCTAAAGAACCACGAGCGAAATTACCCCACGCTTGATAAGGAGTTAGCGGCCATAGTCTTTGCTTTAAAGATTTAGTGCCATTATCTATCTGAGTGGCTTGATTTGAGGTGTTTTCAGACCGTAAAAGTTTAGAAACCATCTTCTCATAGCGAGGACCTCAATATGAGGCAGCGAGATGGATGAATTATCTAAAGGATTATGACTTCCTTTGCATTACCATTCGGGTAAGGTAAATCAGTAGCTAATGCACTCGATCAGATTCACGAAGTCTTGGCGATATAGCTTCCCGGGAGTGGCAGATGCTCGAGACTATAGGACAATTTGGGCTATAGTACAGTGATCAAGCTCAGGAAGATATTGGAAGTTGGTGGCGCGCGCCACGGCCCAGTGATTGAGTCCCAAGGACAGGACGTAGAGTTGGTGTCCATCAGGGATAGAGTACAGTGTGGTACAAGTGATGAGGGCTGGGCCATAGAAACAAATGGCAGTCTTTGGTATAGGGGATGGGTTACGGTTCCCCAGTTGACAGATTTGAGAGAGGAGATCCTCAAGAAGTTCCACTACTCTCAGTTTGCAGTGCATCCAGGTGGCACAAAGATGTACCATGATCTTTGTCGCCAATATTATTGGAGTTGGATGAAGAGACACGTAGGGCACTTTGTTCGACGGTGTCTCACATACCAGCAGGTAAAAGCTGAGCACCAAAGGCCAACGAGGCAACTCCAGCCATTAGAGGTAGCAAAATGGAAGTGGGAACATGTCACGATGGACTTTGTGACTCACACACTGCATGGATAAAATGTGAAGCACGTGCATTATGGGTGACAGTGGACCGACTCACTAAGTTAGCACATTTTCTAATGGTGCGGATGACCTTCACACTGGAGGAATTCTACAAGGTGCGGATGACCTTCACACTGGAGGAATTCTACAGAAATTTGTATATCAGGAGATAGTATTCATGGAGTGCCGGTCTACATTATTGTCGGATAGAGATCCGTATTTTACGACTCACTTTTGGAAGAGTTTCAAAGAGTACATAGGGACATAGTTGATGATGAAACCGCTTCCCTTTTCATCCCATAAATTAATGGCCAGTTGGAGATGACCATCACAGTGTTAGAGGACATCTTGAGAGCATCAGTCGAGATCTCGGTAGTTGGGAAGAGCATTTTCCTTAGTCGGGATTCGCACATAACAGCAGTTATCAAGCGAGTATAATGATGACACCCTATGAGGCTTTATGGGAGGCCATGCGAGTCCTCAGTTGTTGGGCGAGGTGGGGAGGAGAGATCCACCGATTCGGTTGATTAGAGATACCTGCGAGAAGGTGGATTTGATATGGAAGCGTCTTCTCCGCGACCGAGTCAGTAGAAGGATTCTGGCCAGAAGCGGCGAACACCTCTAGGTTGAGGTGAATGAGTTTTTTCTTCTTTAGAAGGTTATGCACAAGAGAGTGATCAGGTGGCAAGTAGGGAAAGCTATCGCGAGATATATTCCGGGCCCGCGCCGAGGTACTCAAGAAGGTAGGTATAGTTGTTTTCTGGAATTGGCATTACCAGAGTTGTCGGGTATTCACTGACATGTTCATGTCTCCATGCTTGATACACTCGGGTCGACTCATATAATGGATTGGGGTGAGCATGTTATTGATGCAGATGGGACCTTCAAGGAGGACCGAGTGCATATCGTGGATAAACCAGACCAAGTTTTTGAGCGGCGTGAAATTTAGTGAGAAGGTGTTGGCGGCATCGAATAATGGAGAAGGTAACATGGGAGCGTGAGGACACGATGCGTGTCGCCTATCCTTTCTTATTTGAGGATGAAGGTACATTGTTTAGTCATTTGGTAATTACATGACTATTGCATATTCATGTTCTTGTGTATGGTTGCGTGTAGGAATTTCAGGACGAAATTTTTTTAAGGGGGAGAGAATGTAAAACCCATGAAATTTTGAAAAAAATTCAAATTTTGCGAAAAATGGCAAAATGGTAATTTGACGGAATAGTCTAAGAAAAAAATTGGATTTTTCTAGATCTTCGGGATAATAAACGGATCGCAGATTGAATCATCTTGCGAAATCTATCACCCTAGTCGAATTTCGTCGAATTCAGAGATTGTTGGAATTTCACGTTTTTCGAGAAAACCGGGAGACGGATGAGTAGAGGTGCCAAATGGCACCAGGGAAGGGTGACACCTGGCATGCCAAGTGTCACACTCATAAGCTACATGTTGAGGGGTCATATGAGGTTATGCCCCAGCGATCACTTCTGACTTACAAAAGAAAGAAAAGGCAAAAATAAAAAATAAAGGATGAAAATGGAGAGGGAGAAAGAGTGGTGTGGGAAAAGCGAAGAGGGAGGAGGTGTGCGTGGAAGTATACACTGGATCGGTTCATTGGGGAAAAGAGCAGAAAGAGGAAGAAACAAAGAAAGGGCGGAAGAAAGAAGAAGAAAAGGAAAAGGAAGGATGGATAAACGATATTAATGATGATGGATGGAGCGGAGACTGACAAGACTATTTAACATCTAATAAGAAAGGTGATATTCTACTGGTTTGAAATTATTACCGGAAATAATGACGGACTGCAGTCAGGACTCAGACAGACATTCTTTGGACATCTTAGATAAATGGAAGGTGATGATTAGACTATAAATTAAACAGTATTAGACATAAAGTGCAACATTTATATAGGATTTTAATACCACTAGCTCATGTTTTGCTCTCATTTTGTGTAAGAATTGGTGCCTTTGATCGTTTCTCACGTTTTTGTGATTGTGCAGGTTTTTCGAGTTTTGTGCACATTTTTATAGGGGTTTGTGTCCATAGAACAAACGTAGATCATCGCCGTTGATGGCAGCCGCTGTCGAGAAGCCCCGAGTAGTGCTACGGTGAAGAGGAGCAATTGTAGAGGCAGTGGTACCGGTACCAAATAAGCAGTCTTAGGTACGCAAGCGATGGAGCACCAATACACTTGCAATGCGATTCCACGCCTGCGAGAATGCTAGGGTACCACTATCTGATCTTTGCGGGACTTGAGCGAAATTCGATCTTGGTGCAAGGGTACGCTCGTCTTTTGACCACCATTCGAGATCACTAAGGAAAATGGTATTTAAGCCCATTGAAGGGCAGAGAAGAGGAGTTTTGGATTCTAGGGTTTGGTTTTAGACAGTTGGAGTGTTTCTCTCATATTTTTGCTAAGGTTATAGAGTAGAGTACTTAGTTTTTCTTCAGATTCGGAGTTTTGGTGCCCATGTCACTCGGTTAGTTCATATAACTCGGTATTTTCTTACGGGATTATGTGTTTTTGATATTCCAATCTTGCAATTGAAGTGTTCTTTCTAAAGTCACTATTATGCATAGTTTCTTATCAAACATGAATTGATCCTCAGTTTCAATGGAGTTCTAAAGCTCCATGATAGGGTTTTAAGGTGGAAACTCACCTCCCGTCAGGTAACCACCCTCCCGATTCTCTTTTTGTGCTTCAACGGGATTGTACGATGCTAAGCACTTGCGGAAAATCTTATAAAACCTTAGTTTGGCTTCTTCTTGACAACGTGTGAACGAGAGACTCTCGGTACACGTTGTGCTTGATCGCAAATTCAGGCTAAGAGTCCAAGAAAATCGTTTGAACAAGTGTTTGCCATCACTCAATTATTCTTTATATTAAAAGAGCCTTTAACGTTACATCTTCCATCGAAGACCATTCATTAATGGCTCCTAGATGAGATTGTGAATAAGAGGTGGGTATTACCTGATCGACGGTGAGTGGAAACCTAAGAACCCTATCATTCGCCCTTTTGTTTTAAAATAGTTAATTTAATTAGTTACTCAATCAATCAATCACAACCCCCAGATTTTACTTTTAAACGCACATTCTTTGGAGAGTAATCCCTTAGGATCACCTAGGAAACCACTCCCTGTGGGAATGACCTATGAACTCCCATAATAATATAATGCTTGATGACTTTAGTTCCTGCGCTTGGGAATAATTTTAGCATACAAAATAGACGAAGCACGCGGCATCCAGGAACTAAGCAAATCTGGGTAGAATGGAAAACGGGGGTGTGCTTGAATTTCCGCACCACCTCTGCGAATCAGCAGCGCCAACTTCGGACGACCATAACTTTCCCATCTGAACTCCGATTCGCGTGTTCTTAGACTCTACGGAAAGATCGTGAAGTCTAAAATTTAATTAAATGAAGTGCTTGCTTGAGCCGTGGGCTGAAGCGTTAGTGCAGGTCCACAGACGATTGTGAAAGGAGTCCGTTACATTCGGAACTTCTATTTTTAGAACCGGGTTGTATTTGAAGTGCTCGGGGCTGCGTTTGGCCGAAGCAGGAAATTGCGTGCTGAATTTTGGGTGATTTTTACAAAATTTGGAATTTCTGGACTAAGTCTAGATTTTAAGTAAGTATGGTTGGACTTATGGTCGGGAATGGTACAATTTATGTCTGATGTTTTTGTGTTATTCTTTGGAAATTTAATAAAGCTAAATATGTGTATGATATGTTAATATATGTGTATTTAAATGTATTAACATGAATGGATATGAATTGTATATGTTTACATGGTACTTGGCATGAAGTACGATTGAGTAGAATGTTCCATGTAGTGTGCATCATACATGTAACATGAGAACATGCAGTGGCATTAGCATCGCATATGCACATGGACTTGTCAATTATATTGATTGGGTGTGCATGGGTATGAGTCATCAATCCATCATTTTGATGAATAGGTAAGTGAGTTCATACTGGATGACTTCGATAGATGTCTCAGTTTGAACATAAAAGAAATATAAATAATGTGTGTTAGACAGCGAAGGGCTATTACCCCCTCGGGTGAAAACCTAGAACATTGGTTAGACAGAGTATCCATTGGTTAAAGGCCGTAAAAATGTTGAAAGGTGTAAGAGACCTGCGGTGTGATCCGAAAAGTTCTGTTGCCCAAAAAGACACACTATATTTTTACATTTATCAAATAGACTTCGGGTTGTGTGATAGGAGTTAGGATTGAATCGGGATTGGTTTCCCATTGGCACTTGCAATGGGCAATGGAGCCGGTGAGGGCTAGGTACATGAGGCATGGTGAGTCGAGTCTCATTCATGGCATGTAGACATTCAGGTAGACATGTGTGTGTTTGTACTTGGGTGTGTGTTTGTTTGTGAGACCATTGCATATTGCACTTGGTGAAAGTAACCCTTTAGGAGACTTTCACTACTGACTTTACTCACCCCATTGTGGGGACCCCCCTTGCAAGTGCAAAGGGTCCAATGCGGGTGGTTGACCCGCATATGAGACCGCATATGGGATGAGATCTGGATTTTGTTTTGTTTTTGTCTTGTATTAGATTCGAGCGGAACCAAAACATGTACACTTTTAGGTATCAAAGGGACTATAAAGAGACTATTGATTATAGTCTATTATGTATTCTTATATATTGTGAATTAAATACTTAGGAATGGGTCTCGATATATGAGACATATGAGTGTGATATCGGGGCACCCGATATCCATAGGTTTCCGCTGGTTGAAGGGTTGTCAACAGGACCCCGAGAATTTGGGGCATCACATTACATCTAATGATCCTTTTGAAATAAAAGTTGTTTGTTTATAAACCAAAACTTGTTGGATGTTACAGCTCGAATTATCATTTCATATACAAAATCATGTGTCTTTCTGGGAAGCGGATTTTGGAATCTCACTGCAGGCTCAGCACGCCTAACGACACGTTTTGAACTTTCACCATCAGAGTGTATGAACCAATAACCAATTCTTTCACCCCGAAGGAGTGTCTAGCCTATCTTGCTATTACGAGCCACAATTTTTTCCATGTCATGCGGCAGGTGCAACTTTGTTCAACTTAGTCAGCCCGATCTGAGGCCACTTATCGATCACGAATGTGGTGTTTTATTTCAATAGAATGCACTCACACCTATGAAATGTGATATTCCCCATGCATATGCAATGTAATGCACCATTGCATGTTAATGTCATGTCACTTATGCTTAATGAATGCCACATGAATGACTTAAATTAAACAATTCATCATGTATCATGAGCAATCATATCCTTGTATATCATTCCAAATAACACTCATCCCCGTAATAATTTATTGAAACACATATATCGACATTTATCGCAAGAACAACTAAACATGTTATTATAAGTCAAGCCATAACACCGCCCAGCCCTCAAGGCCAGTGTAACATATAATATGCCTGAAACAACCTAAATAGCCCTAAACGGCCTTAAATAGCGTAAACCAGCCCAAGCGGGCCACTAAATAGTATAAGCGTACTAAATAGCCCCTTAACGGGCCGTAAGTGGCTGAACAACCCATTAACAGGGCATAAAAATCGGTCAAACAACCCCTTAAATAGGCCATAAAACAGCCAAACAGCCCCTTAAACAACTCCTAAATAGGCCCTCACAAAAATCATTATAAAACAAGCGAACAACCCACTTCAGCAGGCCATAAAACAACGAGCAACCTCTTAAACAACTCCCAAACAACCCCTCTAAAATCAGCCCATAAAACTGGCCAAACAACCCCTTAAACCGCCCCTCTAAAATCAGCCCATAAAACTAGCCAAACAGCCCCTTAAACAGGCCATAAAACAACTAAACAGCTCCCAAACAGCCCCTCTAAAATAAGCCCATAAAACCAGCCAAATAGCCCCTTAAATAGGCCTTCAAACAGCCAAACAACGCCTTAAACAACTCCCAATTAGCCCCTCTAAAATCAGCCCATAAAATTGGCGAAATAATCCCTTAAATCAGCACAAAAGCTAAAAATAAGGCCAAACAGCCCCTTAAATTAGCACAAAAGCTATAAATAAGGCCAAACAACCCCTTAAATCAGCCCTAAACAGTCCCTTAAGTCAAAACCATTTAAATCAGCCCCTTAAGGTATAAATAAATCGAAGTAGAACCACACCTCTTAGAGCATAGTAGAAATGGTAGGAAGCCTGCAGAGACACCTCTAATCTCAAAACCTTTGATTTCTTCCACGTCTGTCTTTGAATCTTCGATGAAATTCCTTGTTTGGTATACGTGTAGCCCTTGTCGGCGATGAACTTTAATTCTTGGCAGTTAGATCGGCGAGCCGAAGTCAGAAAAAAAGCCTTTTCTTTCTCTTTTTCTCTCTCCCTCTATCTTTCTCACGCGTTCGATAGCGAAAAATGGAATGTTTCTCCCCACATCTGATTTTTAGTCCCTATTTATACTTTAAAGACTTGGCTCACGTCACGCCACGTGTCCACCACTTGTTCGAGTTCGTTTATACCCGAAACGATTAATTTTGTCTCGATTTAAGTTAAAATTATTTTATATGAATATTATTTAAATTATTTTTTCACAATTTTCATAATTTTCCTTGGCGTCTCGTTTTAAGGTCATCAGAACACCTGTGCATCTCGAAAAATGTGAAAATTCGGCTATCTCGAGATCGATGAAATTTGTCTAGGTAATTAAATTTCTAGAACAAATCCATAGCGATGAGAGTCCGTTTCATCATCAGAGATCCTAGAAAATTTCATGTTTGCGACCAATACATAGTGAATTTACGCTGCCCTTTGAAAAAATTCAAATTTACTCGGGTTTACAATGCTTCAAGATTTTATTCTTATTTGAAAAGATGAAGGAAAAGCGACATCTTAGATAAATGCATAGAAGTGATAGATTCGGTTTAATAAATACGAGATGACTCTAATGATGACTATCTTTATAAGGAGAAAAAGTAGATTCCGTACTTATGATCAAAGACGAAAAAATTGCATTTTGCCAGGTATGACATTTTAGAGGGACAAGCGGAGTTCAAAGAAGTTGTAACAAGATTTTTCAATCACAAGAACAAAACTATCAAATTTGTAAAAATACAGTGACAACTGATTCATTATGTAATGAAGAGAATTGTCCATGGACAATATATGCAACAAAGACGATGCTACAAAGCATTTTTAGTAGACATTTATGAATGAGCATAAGCGCTTGATTACTTACAAAAATAAAAAGATTATAGCTAAATGGTTGGTTGCTAACTATTTGACCAAGTATAAGTGCATTCATGCTATGATGAAGTTAATAGATTTAAAGAGTTTAATAAAGACTGATTTTAAGGTTGACATGAATTTAACACAAATTAGAAGGGTGAAGCTACTAACTGCTGAAAAATTACAAGGAGATTTAGAAGAATAATATGGAACACTTTAGGACTAATTAGATGAAATTGAAAGGTCAAATCCAGGGAGTATAACACAACTGAAAGTTAATAGGCCAATTCCAGAATCACAACCTATATTTGAAAGATTATACATCTCTTTTGATTATTTGAGATTTCTAACAGGATGAAAAAAATCATTGGCTTGGATGGTTGTTTCTTAAAAGGAACAGTCAAAGGTTAGATACTTGTTGCTATTAGAAGGGATGTGAACAACCAGATGTTCCCTGTGGCATTGTTAGTTTTCACTTGTGAAAACAAAGTAGCGTGGAATTGGTTCATTTAATTGTTACAAAAGGATTTGGACTTGAAGGATCGTTTTGGATGGACAATAATCATAGACCAACAAAAGGTACAAAGTTCATTCATTGTTCTTTTTTATTTCCCTAATTAAATTTATGATTAGATAATGCAATGACTACTTGATGGAGTTTTCAGGGACTAATGGATGTTGTTAAGCATGTTTTGCCTAAGACAGAAGACAGGTGGTGTGTTTTGCATTTATATGCTAATGGGAGGAATAAGCATAAGAATAAGGAATTGCAAAAACAATTTTGGCATTGTGCAAGTCAAACAATGCCTGACTTCAAACAAACATGGAAGAAATGAAAAGATTGACTCAAGCTGAATTAGAGGACATGCTAAACTATCATCCAGGTACTTGGTGTAGAGCATGTAACAATATAGAATTGAAATCTCGATATTATTGATAATAATCTCATTGAAGCTTTTAATGTCATGATTGTTGAGTATAGAACAAAAAATATACATTCAATGTTAGAGGATATCATAAAATATGTGATGAATAGGTTGAGGAACAATAGGGACAATTATGATAATATGGTTATGTGATTTTGGTCCTCAAATTTGGAAAGAGCTTTATGATAATTGTGTTGAAAGAACATTATGTCATATGTTATGGAATGGAGACGATGGTTTTGAGGTAGAATATAAAGGTGATACTTATGTAGTTGACTTGAAGAAAATGACTTGTCCTTGTTGAAGTTGGGACTTAACATGGATTCCTTGTCATCATGCTATATGTGCAATACACCATATAGACAAAAACCCTGAAGACTATGTACATAGTTTCTATAGGAAAGAGATGTATAAGCAGACATATGCTCACATGATGGGAGTGTTAAATAGTAAATAATTTTGGAGTAAGAAAGAGGTTGATCCTCCACAACCACCTCTTGATATAGAGATGTCTCGAGAAGGCCCTCTGAAAAATAGAAAAAAGAGGCATTAGAGAGGCAACAAGTCTGAATTCGAAAGGGAGAAAAATGACTGTCAATTATGTTACCAAATAGGACATAATAAGCAAACTTGTCCAATAGGTAAAAGGCAAAAGATATCACAAAATTCAAGTCAACAAGAAGATGCTAGATTAGAGAACAATCAACATCTAACTTCAATGCCAAGCATCCAGTCAGGATCAAATTTGCTAGTGAGTAGCTCAATTACTTTGTTAGCTTAATTATATAACATTTAACTTGTTTTGTTATTTAATCCAATTTCTTTTGCCGGTTGAAATTGGAAAAATACAAGATTGATATTCTTAGTATGCGAAATGTAATATTTTAATATTATATGTTAATTATTTGAAAACTTTAATTTACTTTTGATTATTATTAAATTTTATATTACTAAATAATTTTTTTTTTTTGATGGCCAAGACTAAAGATGACATGTTGGGTGCAAATGAAGGGATCTCCACACAAAGGTCATGCAACAACAATAGCTCTGTTTCTATTCCTTATCAGAGAAAGAACAAACCCACATATAAGGAAGCTATAAATCCACATGCCTCAATTTCTGAAATGAGGTCGTGGGAGTCACCATTTCCTAAGAAGCTAACTTGCGGTTATGGGATTTACACAGATTTAAATACAAATACAATGACTCTCAATGTATGATTTTCCTCTTTATTTTCATATTTATGTTAAAGCAATATGTGTAATTGATCATTACTGATTTTTGCAACCTGAAACAAGAATTGAGAGAGTGATAAATCAAGGTGGCAAGCTGAGGCGTGGAAATGAGCTTGAACCAAGCTTTATGACCAAGAAGATACAAGGATTCATGAAGGGTGGTAACAAATTTGTTACCTCATCCACACTTGAAGTTCTTAGAAGAAAGAAGCTTAATAAAATCCCAAAGGCCTCAAAATGGAAAAACAATGAAGATGATATAGAGAAAAGGAAGGAAAAGAGCCCAAAGCAAGCAATGGACAAGAATGATCCATCTGTTTTTTGTTTTTTAATTTACGAATACGGTTGAACTTAATTTTTTTGTCTCTTCAATTTGCACAATTATAAGTTCATTATTGCTACTTGATTTTTATTCTGAATCCAATTGTTTGGTTCAATTATTATTATTATTTTGATAAGTAACAATTTTTTTCCAAGTTTATGTTTTTTTAGTTCAATACAGGTGGATCTTTCTCCTGATTCTTATTTTTGATTTGTTCACCGAGAAAGTTTCTTTTATTTTGATTTTTTCTTAAGCGGGATCGATCTTTTGCCTCTTTCCTTCGGAAGAAATATATATTATTTTTTTAGTTTGAGTGGTTAATGAGTTTGGATACACGTTGCTGCTGTTATCTGAGTGGAGTCTAAGTAAATGTTTTTTTTTTTTTTTTGTTTGGTTCAATTATTATTGCTTAGAAGAAGTTATTTCTCACCTTCTCAACCCTATCAAGATCATTAAGGTTTTGAATTTTTTCTGTTTTCCATCATTGTGGAGGTTTGTGGATTGGATTGCGACTAAGATGTTGATGAAACAATCATTAATTCAAGAATATTATAACTAAGTTTACCAAGTTTGTTACCTGGATGACACAACCAACCATTGTACCAAGATGACACAACCACACATCTCAATAAGTTGGCGATAAAATCACAAAATAACAAATAAAAAACCTAGATATGTGTTGAAGAACCACTTTATTGAGAAATAATATAAATAGATGAAGATGAGTAATTTCAGCTGAAGAATGACAAAAAAATCACCCCTCCTTACTAACGGAAATAGGGCTAGATGTTAAGTAAAACTTAATAACTATTGCTTAATTGTATCAATTAAAAAAGTTAAATATTTTGTTTTTTTATTTAATAAAAAATTATAATAAGTCGTGAAAAATGGAAAAACAAACAAATAGATGAAATATTTGGTTAAAAACATCATATAAACTTATATTTGCAAATCAAACCTCTCTTATGTTTTTTCTTAAAAAATGACCGATTTTGGACAAAAATTAATTTTTTTATTTCATTTATTTACATTGTCTCTTAAAATGAAATGTTATTTTTGCAAAAAACAAGACCAGCATTTGTAAAAATTAGATAAAAAATTGATTAGGGGTTAAATTTCCAAAATTAGGTTTTAAAAGGACTTTTAATCAAATTACCTCAAATAAATATCTGAAAGTAAATTATTTTCATTAAAAAAAAAACAAACACTCTTTTATTCTTTTGAGGAGTTTACGTGTCAAGGTGATATAAATTCGATTGTTAAATTGATGTTGATGATCACAAATACTCATGCAAGTATTATATATATATATAGGGTCCCATGGGTTTGCCTTACACCCATGAGAGCACCTAGTGAACGAAAGCTACGTGATCTGATGCACCAGGACATGAGTAGCCTACATAGAAAGCAAGGAAGAATTGAGGGTAGAATGGTAATTCAAATAATGATAAAGGAATATATCATTATGCCTTCTCGATACACCTTGATGTCTACTCGAGGTAGAATGAAATCAACTCATAATGATGTTTAAGAGGGAGTGATGTCTTGATGAGATGGTGTTTAGCTTGGCTCGATTAAGGGAAGGATGCATGAGCTGCGGCATGCATGAGGCATATCCTCCTCTTAGTGTTGTACGGGGACACTGGTGCCACGTGCACATTTGTTGAGTGATTATGGATGTAATGCCATGGTTTAGATGATCAGTTGATGGTGGTTGTGTTGCATGGACAAAAGGAGCAATGCATGACATTGCATGGCTTGAAGCAAAACTAAGGAATTGGCTAAGGAAGGAACCTATTGTGGGGAAGCACCTATTCCAAACAAGTGACAATTGGATCTAAGCATGGGCTCTAAGGCTTGATCCAGGCTAACGCCCATGAGAGCCAAAATTTGAATTCGGACCTTGGAAGGAGGAAACTATTGGGAATGGGCACTTCTAGTCTATTTAAAGACCATATCTCCATTGTGGGAAAGGTTAGAGAATGTGCACTTGTGATTAGTGGGATTTTGTATTGTGAAAGAAGTGTTGTAATACTTAATAGTTTTGTTGAAATACAAGTTGAGATTGAATTCCTGTAAAAAATCTTAGTCTCATATACGCTGATTTTGTGAGACAATTCAAGAAGGTTGGCTAATTGACTTAGCATTGCACATCCACAAAGTAGTCGGTAGCCATAATTCAAGGGTGTGACAAGTTGTATCATATCCTAATAAGATGGCTAGTGAAATGCTGAAAAATGTCCCTTTACAGTGTCGGATGCCCCTCCCAAGGTATGTGTACCAAAACCAAAAGGGTTTAGGGGTGCTAGAAGTTCAAAGGAACTATAAAATATCTTATGGGATATGGAGTAGTTCTTTAAGACTCTTTCGTGTGCCGAATGGTGAGAAAATATCCATAACAAGCATGTACCTCTCTGGTGATGCAAAGTTATGGTGGTGCACTAGGATGTGTGATGACGTGGAATCGGGAAGGCCCCGGATCACTGCCTAGGAGACTTTGAAAAAGGAACTAAAGGATCAATTCACGCCACAATGCAACATGGCTTGAGAGAGTCCCTTTGAAGTGGCCCGAAGCGAGCCAGGTTCGATGGGAATATGTGAAAGACTTTAGTTCTCTAATGTTGGATATCAGGAACAATCTAGATGAAAACAAGTTATTCAACTTTATGTTGGGATTGCAAGGGTGGGAACAATCAGAACTCAGGAGGCAAGGAGTTGTGACCTATCTATTGTGATGGTTGCAACAGACTCTTGGTGGACTATAAGATGGCGGCGCATCAGCACCATGCCTGAGTCAAAACAAATATGGGTAAAAAGTCCAAGTTGTTACCTGGCTACTTCGCTAGCTTGCTTTATTGTCTTGGGTCTAAATCACCTCTAGACCCATCTTAATGTCATGGTCGTCAAAGTTGTTACGAATCCATTTTAAGATAATGTCCTCCAAATTTGGTAAAGCATGCCTTCATGTAATTCCATGAAAATCGTATTGTATGTGCTTAAACTCGTCTTACAATGATTTAATTGAAAATAAAAAGCAAACTCATTTTATATTGCATACAAAATACAGAGTGAGAACAAGTTCTGCTGTTTAGAAATCCTAATTTCATGGAGTGCACACATTGATGCCTTTTGATTTGTGGTGATTACATCATCTCAGAGAATTAACAACCGAAATTGTGCAGTGGGATCTTTATAGCGACCTGCATAGCTAGGGTGAAGTTCTTGAACAAGGTTAAAGTACTTCATTAGCTTTTCCTAAGACGAAAAGTCCACTATAGGCCCTAAGAAATACAACATGAAAAATGTTAAATCACTAAAGTAATACTTCCAACCTGAGCAAGATGCGGATATAAATTTTAAGTAACAATTTGTGACTCCAAAAACAATGTTACAACCAACATTTGGATCTGCATTTCCTTTTTTAACTGCTTCTTTACACCCATCAATCAATGCATCAAAAAGCTCAATTTGTGCTTCAGTTGGAGCTGCTTCAATTGTTCCACCAACCTCAGATAAACATAGAGAATCCTCAGACAAACATAAAGAATAGTCAAATGTATTTCAAATTAAATCTTATCAACAAAATGGGTTCAAACTACAGCTTGTGCCATAGCTTCTGGTTTTATCCAATGACACCAGAAAATCCCATCATCTTCAGCACTGCAGAAATTTGTAACCTGGATATAATTAAATAAGAAGTACAAAAAAAGAGATCTCTTTAGCAACATGAAACCAAAGGCAACGAAATCAAACCTGAGCAACGAATGAACCTCCTGACCAATCCAGAGCTCACCGCCCATAGAGATATAGGAAAGTATAATAGAAAATAAAGCATGGTAAAGTTTAAAACCCCGAGGTGGTGCTATATCTTACCTTAGCACTCCAATTATTCATGCCCTTCCTGTCACTTGATTCTCTTCTACTTTCTTTGCTCTTTCAAAAATTTCATCAATATCCATACTTAAAGTCTATTTAGCTGTCTTCATCATTTTGTCTTCCTTAAAAGTTCGACCCCAAATGGTAAGATAGCGACAACTCGATACATGTCGAAAGAAAATTGTGAATGGAACATACACTATACAACCAAACAAAAAAACAATGCATTAATTTCCAAAAAATATAAAATGGGAATGGAAGCTACGATTTGCAAGGAAGATGAACGAAGAGGAATCATGAATATGATGACTTAATTAAAAAAAATGAAAGAAAAGCTTCACCTACAAAGCTTCACAATCAGAAACTATGTCAATTTTATCCACTTAGAACAATTATTTTGAAAGTTTCCTTACTTTACAAACAAAATTTTGATTAGACAACCACATATAAGAAATAATTCCCCTACACATTTTTTTCTTTCCTTAGACTTTTTTAGGAACCAAATGTTTTCTTCTCTCATTCCTAGCATTTGAATATATCATAGACCTTTGGTTGGTTGGGATGGACTTATAACAAATAAGAATAAATAATGAGATGGAAATAAACTCTCTACTTTCGCGCTTTCCATTCCCATTGAAGTAGGGAATAGACAACTATATGTTAAAAGTAAAACTTTCCTAATTTTGAATGTATCCCACATACAATGGAGAAAGAAATTTTGTATACCTAAAAGCATGAGAATTCAAACAATATAAGACTAAGACAATGTGGAGAGTGAAACAAACCAAATAGAATCTTTTAAATATACAAATGTGTATCAAATATTTAAATTGTAGAGGTGTGACTCGAACCTAGGACCTCATGGCAAACTAAGCTATAAGACCATAGTAAACATTCAACTCTCCACAAAATTTATCAAGTTTATTTGGTTAGAGTTTAATATGAATATCATATTTCACAATCCAGACTATCAAAAATTGCTATATTTATTGTTTGAGGATTTTAGAATGGAATTTTTTAGTTTTCTTCGAACCCTTTAGACTTCATGAGATTATAAGCAGATGTCTGGAGGAGTTGAAGTCCAAGGGTTTATGAATAGCATGATGCTTAGGTCTTCTTGTAGGAGTACATTAATTAATTTATGAATATTCAAAATATTATTATATTCAAATTCCTCTACATATGCCCAACTTATAAAATCAAGAAACGAATCGATTTTCGTGAGATATTACTCATCAATCATCCATTGTTTGGTGTTGCAAACAACAAAAACACCCTTTTGCTAAAACAAGAACACCATATTAAGAAGCATCTAAAAATTCGACAAATTTGCTCGATCAATCCATACATATATTATTTCCATTGATGAATTCACTAACGCATACAACCTGAAATTAAATTCGACCTTAACAATCTCTACATGTATTATCTGGCCTAAGACACGAGAATCTTATATGTGGAATTGCAACATTCATCTCCCTAGTTAAATTTTCTCAAAAAATACACATGTACCTTTAGGTTGAGTTAACGAATGATATACACGATAAGCCAATAAATTCCAACTAGGCCCATGAACTTTGAATTTATGGTTTACATGATCGATAGAGTTACTAATGTTGAAAAACATAAAATAATAATTCCTAATGAGAATCTCACGAGAAATTGGATGAAGAACACTTGGAAACTAAATACCAGTTGAATGTTTCTTTATATTGACTGTAAATAAAATTATAAAGAAATATAAATAAATAAAATGAAGAAGAGAATCTATAAGTTGCAAAAGAGAGAAAATATTTTTTGAGATAAAAAGCGACAGGAAAGAGCCTGAGTGTCGATTTCGACACGAAGCGCTAGAAAAAAAAAGAGAGAAACACTCACCTCTCGATTCAAGGGCATGCGCAGCAACAAAAATTCTTTTTAATTTTTTTGTATTTTTGTCGATTGAAGCTCACAAATACAAAATACCTTTGCAGCAGTGATCACTTAGAGTGTTATTCAAAAGAATTATAAGAAGTTATAGAATCTGAAAGAAATCTAAAAAGTTTGAGAATGGGAAAGTTAAGGTATACATAAGAGGATATTATGTGTAATACGTTTCTAAATAAAATAAGGGTATATTGGTATTTCTAATAAGGATATATTTTTCATTTAAATAGTTTTATCATTTTTTACTCTGACTTAGCTTTTCCATGTCATCAAATCTGAGAATATAATTTTTGGTCGCTCGGTATCTTACTAGCAGGATGAAAATATCGGTTTCGTGGATATATCGGTACTTGGATTTTACGGATATATCGAATATATCGGAGATATATCGATTGGATATTTTACATGAATATCGATATATCGAATGAACAAAAAAATACTTTGAATTCATGGAAATACTTTCCTAAAGTGTAAAAATGACATTAATAATCAAATATATCATTGAAATTACATACAATAAGCTTTTAAATCAAAATGAAGATCGGCGTGGCTCCATTGCAAGAATTTGATGGAGAAATCCCATCTTGATAAAGGCAATACTCATACGAAGACATGGTGTTTGATAATAATGATTATAGGATCGAACATGTCATGCACAAAATGTGTGACTTGTATCCACGGATTCTCCATGGATAAGAAATTCAGGATTTATCCACATGCTTGTTTCAAATATTAACTAACATGAAAAATTAATTTATTAATATATTATTACTAAATTAAACTAATTTAAAATATGAAAACTTCATATAATACTATAAATTTATAATATGCGTGCACAATATTTACTAATACATAACTTGATTTCAAATACTAACTAATATGAAATGTTAATTTATTAACATATTATTACTTGATGGTGCTTTTTCTATCTATACTAAATTTGGAGCACATTAGGAGTTAAAAGCAGGTTGGTGAAATTTGGATCGGCCAGAGATAACGCACGACTATGGGGAAGGATGGTTCGAGGCGAGGTTGTGCTGCTTAGGCTCTCCAGATGGCTAAAGTAAGTTTCCTTCTTCACGGAAAGGAAGGAATTCAACTATTGATGGGCGTTATGATTGTGTACCTTTTATTGAATTGGGATTGCTCGTGTTATAATTGGATAGAAATCACGATGACTTTCCTTGTTGGATGATGATATAGGCGTCCTCCCATTGGGTAGGGATCTTTTCTTCCTTATATCGCTAACCAAATATTTAGAGGATAATTAGAAGGTCGTAATCATAGGATCCTTCTTTTCTTAGTGTCCTTCGGTTCCACGAATATGAAATGCTTTCTTTTCTTGAATTTCGGTAGCGTCATCGGATTGATCTCGTCTCGATTCGGACCAGGCTTAGTTTCGACCCTAGGCTCAAGCCTTGGGGGGAAACAGGACATCATTATGGGTAGAGTTCCTCGGTGAGGCTCTTCTATTGGCCCCATGGAGGATGCCAGCCTATTTCAGGGCCCGTTCCTTGGGCCTGTGTTCTTGGCCTATGGATTGCTTTTTATTTTATGCACCATCAGTTGCCCCCCATCCCTTTGCAAGGCGGCTTGAAGCCCGAGGTTGTATCGTTCTTGGATAAGCGGCCGAATTCGTGTCGGGCGGGGTTTTGGTACGGACTGCCGACTTGTCGCCGTCAATTGTATTGCGATAATGATAACCTCTCGACTTGATGTTCATTTCGATTGACGTTCGGTGTTTTAAATGTCCCGCCGGTGCGAACGTATTCCCTTGTACTTTAATCCTTTCTTATCAGTTTTCCTCTTTCGATTTCCCATTCTTCAAACCTATTTCTACGTGGCCTCGGATTTTTGCTTTCGAACTTTTTTGGATTTGCAGCGTAGGACTATTCTGGGTGACTTATATAGTTCTATATCGCTAGGAGTTGCTTCTCGTGTCTCCTAGTTTGGTACGTCTTTCTTCTTCTTCCCTGTTACCTTCCTTGCCGGAGTTCGTAGGTCCCTAGTGGTTGTTGTTTGTCCCATATTTCCCACTTTTTTGGCTGGAATTTTTCCTTTTTATCGTTCATCCATCTTCCCTCACACTCGCTCAATCATGCGTACTTCCTCTGAGCCAATCACGTCATAGGTCACCTTGAAAGGGATGGATTATGTCAAGGGGATCGGACTTAAGGCGAATGGGAGGAGGTCACGGTCGTCCTGCTATCGTTGTCGATTGAGTCCCTTTAGCGGGTCCCCCTTCTCCCTATGGCAAAGGCAAGGGTAAGGTCAGTGAGATCGGTCTGCAGCAGTGCTTTGCCTCGCGAAGGGCGGTTGAAATGCGGAATCTCTTAGGGTTGTGGGCCTTAGTCGGAGTCAGGCCCTCTTTTGGACATAATTTCGCTTCTCGCTATAGGCCTTCCTTCGGTGTTCGGGATTGGTGCCCTGACTTTCTCACTTCCTATATCATTCAAGTGTCGAATATGGTTTTCTTCTTCGAGGCGGCCTTTGATAATGGCCTCTGCTTCCCTCTACATCCCTTTATCAAAAGCGTCTTACATCATTTCAATGTCTGTTCGGCTCAACTTTCTCCTAACTTCTGGGGCGTTATAGTCGGGCTTCTGGTCGTCTTCAGGGATAAAGGTCTCGGTGTACCTAGCATTGCTTTGCTCTTAGACTTCTTTAGTGTGAAGAAGTCCGCGAAGGGCTTTGTACGTCCTTGGCTCCCGGCCTTGGCCCAATCATTTCGGATCTCTGTCTTCCTGAGCTGCTTGGAAGGAATTTTTTTTTTTTTTTTTTTTTTTTTGTGGAGTGTTCGTAGACATTAGAGTATAATCCGGCTAACCGATAAGACACGCTTGGTATTCCGACCACCTGGACTGCCCCCTGGAACCTCTGTGAGCTTCCGTTTGCGTTAATTGGGTTTAGCTTATGAAAATCATGAGGTGTTTCCTAACTTTGCTTTGGTTGTGCGGTCTTAGGTATAGCCTATCCCTTGGCCAGGGATGAAGTGGTAGACGAGTTAATAGCGGCGCCATGGTGTACTTTGGCGATTAGGTTGGACATTCTCGGGCCTTCTAGCGTGTCTCCTTCTCGAGCCCCAGCTTCGAGGCCCTCTCTGCCCTTTTTCATGAAGACTTCTCGTGAGGGGCCCCCTGTCGTGAAACCTACTCAGGAAGAGCTCAAAGCCTGAGTCAAGTCGCTGGCAAAGAAAAATAGGAGTGTTAAGCGTAAAGCTCGGCTCCCAAACTGACCTTGCAATTCGGGGTAGATCGAGGTTGAGCATCTTCTCCACCGTCGGCTAGCTGAGGATTGGGGTCGTCGACGAGTTCAATGAGGTCGGGCGCCTCCTCCGTGGCCAGGAGTGTCGTGGCAGTCGAATTTCTCGGGAGGGCGTCGAGCTTCCTCTTCTTGTTACGCCCATTTATGTTGAGTCCACTAACATGAGACTTGGGCGTCCTCTACGATGCCCCGGAGGAGGTAGGGAAGGGGTTGTAGGCCCGAAGGGGGCTTGGGACTCGGCGCCTGGTCGGGAGCTTCTTTGTCGAGGTCGTGTCGTCCATTCTATGGGATGCTGATCTCAAGAGGGGCGGACCGCCATGTCGTGAGATATTACGGCCTTATCCGCCCGGGAGGCGGCCACCGTATGTCGGGCGCCTTTGTTTGTTCACCACATCTTTTGATTTTGGTTTGCCACTTACCTGTCTTGTGTCGGCGGTGGTTACTTATGTGAAGAAAAACTGAGCGAAGAGGGTTTGCCTTTCTTAAGGGTCTAACCGGGGCGACGGGCGTGCAAATTTGGTCGCCTCCACGACCTCGGAGAGTGACTACGAGCTTAGGTCACGACATCGAGTGAGGATGCAGCGTCATGGAGTCGACGAAGCATACCTTAACAACGAAATCGTGAGCTAAAGAACAGGAGAAGAAGGCTCGGGATGGTGGGGGCTAAGCTTCTGGTTGTGGATGGTCGGGGATGGTGCATATGTGCCGGGGAGGTGTTGAAAATGGCTAGAAGTGACTGCCAGTTATCGAGGGTTGTGCGACGAGACCAGGAAGAAATACGGCGGTTAGGGATGAAATTTGCGATCTGAGACCACGATCTTGGCCAAGGTCTTCAAGAGGTCTTTGAAGCGAAACCGCGATGGGTCCTAAACGAAAAATCTTTAGAAACTCAGTGATGACCTCCGAGGCGGCGAGGACTTGGTGGCTACGGCGAAATAAAGGGTGATCGTCGGCGGGGATGAAGCATGCACCTTATGGGCCTCCGGTTGGCTCTCTTTTCGGCGCAAGGCTTCTAAGGTCTTCCCAGGTTTGCGCTTCGATTATCCCGTTCCCGCTAAGGACGAGATGGGGGAAGTCAAATCGACGGAAGATGACCTTGGGGTGTCGGTGCCCACAACAAAAACTTTTCTTCTTGGTGACCCGGGTGGTCGAGGCGACCAGGCCTCCGTCTTAGATACTTAGGCTTTTTCCTATCATTCTTCTTCATTTTTTGTAGCCTTTGGCCCTTGGTGTGATTTTGACCTTTATTAAAGCGTTGATTCGTATATTCATACTCACGAGTGCATTTTTTTCATCCTTTTTATGGCTTGAGAATGAACTAAATTCTATGATTCGCATGAGTGGGGCCACGCTGACCCTTTGATGGGCTAGAGTTACTAGGCTCCCGGAAGAATTTGGGTCTCATGGTTCTTTTGAACGGGGCTATATGGTTTCTTCGAAGTCTGAGCTTCGTGTCTCCTTTAGACTGACCTGCGTGGTTTCTTCGGAGTTTTAGCTTTGTGTCTCCTTTGGACCCGAGCGCTTGGTATCTTAGTCTGACTCAGGTATCTCCTTTGAATTTGGTGCTTGGTTTCTTGAAGTACGACTCCATGTCTCCTTTGGGTAGAAATTTGCTTGATTTCTTCGAGTCACGACTTCATGTCTCCTTTAAATTTGAAATTTGTGTGGTTTCTTGATCGAGCTCCATGTCTCCTTTGGACTGAGCTGCTTAGTTTCTTCGAAGTCTGAGCTCCGTGTCTCCTTTGGACTGAGCTGCTGATTAGTGTCCAAAAAGTACAATTTTGAACCCTATATTATATAGGTTTTGAGTACTTTTTGTGCGTTAATCATGTCATTTATACCAATTAAAGTGTTCTAGTCTTCTTAGTAACACTTATGCCTTTTAGAGAGTGTTTTTGGCTGTTTTGCAGGCTTTTGCGCACACGGAGTTGATAATGAGATGAATGATGAATCGTGAGTTTAGATTGAAGTCTCGGCCGTGATCAGCCCGAATCAATGAGAAAACCAAAGTAGTGAAGAAAATTCAATGCAGTTGAAGGCAGGATGAAAAGCAGTGAAGAATCAACAATGCAGGGATTTTCGCTAGAGTTGCGAAAATTTTCGCTAGGATTGCGAAAATTTCGCAACCTTAACAAGTTGCAACCTTAAGCGAAAACCTGAAATTCATGAGCCACTCAAAATTCGCTAGCCACTGTTCCTTAGCGAAAATAAGCGGTTAAGCTTCTCACAATAATTTAGCTAGCCGTGAAATTTAAGCTAACCTAGCCAGTGCCCATATAGCGAAATTTCTTGTTTTACGCTAGACACATTGATTTCGCTAGTTAATGAAATTATACCTCCCAGCGAAATTAAATGCCTCGTCATGCTTTGTAATTAATGCAAACCGCCTCCAAACTTGGTGTATTACTTAATTGTCCAATAACTTAGCCAGGTTGATAGGTTTTTTGGTATTTTCATACCTTGAGGAGGCCTATATAAACCCCTCTTGTTTTGTAACCTAAGTATGAAGAATTGAAGGAACAATTTGGGAGAGGAGAATTTTGTAAGTTTTATTTTTGTAAATAAATCTTTTTATTTTAGGTTTTGCTTTATTTCTTTTCTCTCTTCTCTCTCTTCTTTCTCTCCTTTCTCGGGTGCCCGACACACCTCTTGAGGATGTGACTCGAGATGTAGCTAAGCCTCCTTTCTTTGAAGAGGAAGGAAGCTAGAAAGCAGTGGTGGAACATGTGCATGTTGTCCTTTTGTATTAAAGCTACGGGTAGTGTATTTATGGCCCTTATTCTGAAACATAGTTGCATAACATGGGATGTTATTGGTTGGCCAATACTCTCTCCATGCTTTAGGATGCGGTCTTTCGAGGTAGAGATCTGCTTGTTGTTCTTTAGATGGTTTTACGAGCCTACGAGATAATATTTATGTTAGGGTTCTTCAAATTAGGGTTAAAGTAACATTTCTTGTTATTATTTTGTGATACTCTCCATTCTTTAGGATACGATGCTCGGGTGAGAGATGCACTTGATTGTTCTTTAGATGGTCTTCTGAGCCTACGAAATGATAATTTAATGTTAGGGTTTTAAAAGGCCATAGCGCATGCTACTGTATTGACTCAAATAGGGTTGCTTCATGGGTGGTTTGCTAGTTAAATATAAGATCCAGGTTATGCCATGGACTATAGGTTGCATGTCCTCTTGAGGATAAAACAGGGACTTGTTTGCCTAACGTCAAGTTAGTGACCTAAATCGCTAAAGTTAACTTTTTCACCTTTTACTTCCGGTTTTACAATTATTAGTTCAAACCATTCCAGCTGTTTTTGAAACACAATTCCGAAAAGAGTCGAATAGAAAGCCTTACCTTCATGCAACGATCGCAAACCATTTTAGGATGAAAAGCTTATCCCGTGTTCGATCTAGACCACTATATTACTTGTTAGCTTGACTACGCGGTAGTAGAACTTAGGTGTATATAAATTTTGTTGATTTTAGCTCGGCCCTGCGTAGCACGAATCAAATGGCGCCGTTGAGGATGGTGCCAAACTAAAAATGGTAAGTTGAAGTACTTGTGATCCACATCACAAGTGAAGGCTAACCTTTTTACCTCTTTGCAACTTCCGATTACGAGAAGCGCCGATTTTTAGCAATTAGCGATAAGCGCAGCATTTTGATTTTGATTCAGTTTAAGTTTTTCATTCAGGTAGTTTTATTGTTGTTAGTTAATTTTAATCTTTTTGCAGGTTGTTGTTGCTCTTTGTTGTCTACATAATTGTGCTTAACAAGCGTATGCAACAGTGGGATAGAACACTTCGGGTAGATTGAATAGGATTATTTTACAACTTGACCCATTTAGTAGTTAGTGTACCTGGTGATACCATGGATTCCATACCTGAGAACAACCAAAGTCAGCAGGAACTATGAATCGAATACATATAGAACCGCCTGAGGGATCCCACATCCACCTCTGAGTTAGTGCCCCATCCTGTATCATTCCTCTGGCGATGATGTAGCGATGAGGCCATATTTAGTACCTAGCACATACCATGGTATGGAAAATGAAAATCCATACACACATCTTAGGGATTTTGAGGAGGTTTGCACTACCTTTAAGGAAGGTATGATGGACATGGATTTGCTGAAGCTAAAGGCATTTCCATTGACCCTTAAGGACAAGGCCAAGATATGGCTCAACTCATTGAGGCCTAGAACCATTAGAAATTGAGGGTGGTACAACGAAATTTGAATTCTTGAAAAAGTTCTTCGATTGCTCTGAAGACCAATAATTTGAAAAGAACAAATCTATACTTTTACGACTCATGATGGTGAGAGATTTACAGTGTTGGGAAGGTTATGGAAACCATCGGTGCATGCCCACATCATGGGTTTGACACTTGGATGTTGGTGAGCCACTTCTATGTTAGTGTCTCCTACCATGAGGCAGCTCCTTGGAAGCCATGTGTGGGGAGATTTTTAAGCAAACATCTGATGAAGCCATGGATTTTTAAATTACGTGGCTGAAACTTCTAAGGAGTTGGGATGAGCTTAGCCCTAGAGGGTGGATAGGATGAGACCATAGGTCGACCAAAGGGTGGGATGTATGCGCACCTGAAGATTGAGGCGAGCTAGGTTCAGCCACAGCTAGGAAGGTAGAGGAGCTTGAAGGCAAGCGACTCCGTAGAGGTGCATACGTGGCCCGAAAATCTGCACAATCCAATCTTGCACCAATTTCCAATCCTGTGTATCCGGTAGACCATGTCCTCGACCCCTACGGTGAAGGATTTGATGTCGAATGTGCAAATCTTTGTAGGACAATTCAAGCCACAACAATCCAATGCTCCATATGGCAGTACTTACAATTCCAATTCGGAGGAATCTGCCAACCTTAGCAGAGCCCCCAACATGTACCCCGGGGGCGAACCTCGGTTGGTTCCTCCTAATCCACCAGCAAACCACCATACTCTTCTCGATGGAACAAGCCATATTGAATTTGAGTAAAGGTGGTAGGCAATTTTGTTCGAGGAGCAAAGGAATTAATGTGCAAGCGGCACGAAGAATTGATCTTGTGAGGCCATTGAGCGAAAGAATAGATGGGCTTGAGGCGATCTCAACGAGAAAATTGACAACCTACGGTGATGATCACGAGATCAACAAATTGCTAGAAGTCTGAGAGAGGGAGGTTTCCATCTGAGCACTTCCCAAATCTAAGAGAGATTCCTTGGTAGGATCATCTGACAATTTGGGAATGGATGAAGTTAAGGCCATAATAACTTACTGAAGTGAAGAGGTTGATCGACATGCGAAGCATTGAAGAAACCAGGCAGGGAGAAGAATTGCAATCTGAGCATATTCTCCTAGAAGAGGATTCAATGAAATCTGCCCTTACCACCTCGCTTTTTCCCACGAGCACTTAGAGGAAAGAAAAGCGACTCAACAAAGCGAGGGCATTTTTAGAGGTCTTAAGGCAAGTGAAGGTTAACATACCTTTCTTGGACCTAATCAAACAAGTCCACTGCTTATGCAAAATTTTGAAAGATCTTTGCACAATCAAAAAGTTAGGCATTGAGAAGAAAGCATTTCTGAACATACTCGATTACCGTGATCCAAGCAAATATCTGGTAAATACAGATCTGGATCTCCCACAATTTGATCCAATATTGGTAGAATTGCATAGAGAAGTCATTGCTTGATCTAGGAGCAGTGTAGACTAATGCCATATTCGGTATCTGGCAGTTAGGTTTAGGTGAACTGAACTACTGACATCACACTCTCATTGGCCGATAGATCAGTGAAGATCCCAAAGGGGATAGTTGAGAATGTCCTTGTAAAAATAGACAAATTCTACTACCCAGTAGATTTTGTGGTACTTGACACTGAACCAATTGCAAGTGAACCCAAACATGTATCAATCATCTTAGGAAGACCATTTACGGCCCACGACCAATCTGATAATAAATTAGAGATGGAGTCATGCGGCTGCAGCCGGTAACATGACGCAGAGTTGAACATCTTTCATATGAACAACGGCAAAATTTGTTAAGCGAAAATCAAATTTACGATGAAAGTGTTTCAATTATTCGATTATGCGGGAAAACAAGAGTACCCGGGAAATGCAAGAGATCAGCTACTGAAATGAAGAAGAATTGGTCTTTCACGACACCTTTGCAAACCAATTGCTCAATTCAACTGTAGTCACTGAGGAGCGGATCAACAATTGGGCACCCAAAACCATGGAATAGCCAGGCCGCATGGGTTGAGAGATCATTCTCCTCGACCGTAGTAGTCGGAAATTAGGCGGATTCAGTGTTTTCAAAAGCTAGGAATTGCGGTTCACGATTTTTATTACATGTGATTAGTTAATTTTGTTAGTTTGATTATTTTCAAAAAAATTTAACTTAGCATTTTTCATTTTCTAGTAAATTAATTAGAATAGCCTAGTGTTGTGCTTAAATTTTAATTACAGTACATATATTAAATTTTATAATAATAATTTTTATATATTAATTAATTAATTTAAAATTTTTGAAATGCAGGTAGTGTATTCGGTTTGAGCTAAATTCGCTCAAAATGGTGAAAATGGAGAGAAGACTCTTCATTTCTTAGTTGGATGTTTATATCGTCGGGTGTCAAGACCACTTCACACATTCTTCTTATGAAGCCACAGGCTATCTTCCTCTGCCGCCCATGAGTCGCGAGCCTTCAGGCCTTCCTCGCTCACAGTGACGAGCCATCTTTTCTTCACTTGTGATCTCACGCATGCGCCACGAGCCACGGCCCGGAGTTGCTACCACCCCAGTCTCCGGCCTGCATGTACCTCGTAGGAGCCTTGGTGAGCATCCTCCACGTCTTGCTACGAGCCTTGTGCATTCCTGACTGAGAGCATTTGCCTCGGCCTTAGTAGGAACCTCGCTGACGGTCGGTAAGCCTCCGCGGCCCCGAGCCATCGGTTGATTCGACCTCGGTTCAGTTGTAGGTGCCACGCTGACGCCGGTCATTCATCGGTACGATTTGCTAGTTTGAGGGCCATTTATTATATTCGAACCACCGGTTGGTTGCTTGCGGGAGTGGTTCATTAGCCTCTAGATAACGGATCGGTACTAAAGGGTCTGGATTATATTTTCGGTGAGTGAGCCCTTTTTCCGGTTATTTCGATATAAGGATATGGTTCGTGATCGGGGTGGGGTCCGTCTTCGGCCTCAATTGGTCGGCTGCAGCTTGAAGAGTGGCTGACTTGATTGGCTCTGTACCATCTCACCAATCCTAAAGCGATATTTGAGGAGCCTTAGGGATTAGGCGTTATCGAACCTGGATGGGACCGGGCCCCATCGCACAATACCCGCGGAGGAGAGTTAAGAAAGGGCCGACCCTCCAAAGCGGGCCACGTAGACCCAGTGAGTCATCTTCCCGAGGCCCCACCATCTCTCAGTTACTTTAGGCTGCGGAGGCGACTTCATCCTCGGTATCGCCTTGTCAGGAATTCGAGGCGTTTGTTCGTAGGGCATTCAGAATATACGACTCCACCTTGAAGAGTTTCATCGAAGTCATTCTAAGCGTCCACGTGGTGACCCTAGATCACAGAGTCTATGAGATTGATGGGTATTCACTCTTACCGCCCATGACTGCGCTGATTTTAATGCGAGAGTGGTGCTAGCAGTTCTACATCCATGACATCGGGGGGAAACCAGACGGTGCCCAGAAATTCGATTGATATAGATGGCCCATGCTGAATTGTACTCGAACCCGGCCCGATATTTCAGCATTGGGATGCGCATACCACCAGCGCCTTTCGGAGGTTATAGAGCTTGGGCCCTGCCGCCGCAGAGAGATGGTTGAGCAACGGCCATATATCTTCTGGTAGTCCGATATTTTATAGGAGGCGGCTCAGCCTCGAGATCTTTGCTCATCGACCATCTTCTACGTACCAGTTTATTCCCTCTGCAGCATTATGTGCAAAGGAGGGGAGCCATCCTGGAGGCGCTTTACCGGATCTCGGGGAGATTTTGGTTAGCCTCACGGCGGTGATGGCCTCCCTTTTGCATTTTGAAGAAGGTCCATCGGGAAGGACGCGCAGTGAGCATCCACTGCGTCAGGGCTCCTGCATATGTTCTCGGCGGATGGGATTCCCGGAGGAGCCCGGGCTAGAGATGAGGCTAGATGCCTACATGTAGTGTCGATGAAGTAGGGTTATGACTATGCCGAGTCTCATTCCATATACGACCACGGGACCGGGGAGGAGTCTTGGGTGAGAGGCGGACCACCACGTAGATGATATACACCTTGAGCCCGAGGAGTCGAGAGGACTCCCATGTCAGATCGTTCACCTCCATCTCCTCCACATACTGCATCGATTTGCGACGAGATACTCCGGGCCTTCTGTTCGACACATCATTCAGGGTATCGAAGCTAGCTCGAGAGAGATAGCTGGTGTGATGAATGCCATCTGCTCACTAGCGGCTACACCTGTGGGGCTGCCGGGATCGGGAGGTTGTTTCAGTGCCATTCTATCGCGACTCAGTTATGACCCATCTAGGTCTTCCTCGTGTTCTGGTCGGAGAGGAGCCCTCTGACGGCGACATCGGCTTCATTGGATGTTAAGGCTGCGGCGGCTGACGATTTCGGACCCACCACCACCACAGTAGTGAGGTGGTTAGGTTTCTTTTACATTTTTTGTATATTTACCAGCTTTATCAACTGCCTACTAATTTTGTTTAGGATTTATGTATTAGCCATAGTAGGCAGTGATATTTTTGTGTTTAGCTTTGTATGCATGTATTAGCCATTTTGGCTATATCAAAAGATATTCAGTTTATATACATAGACTTTTGTATCATGTTTTGTGCCTTTTCCCCGTGTAATGGTTTTTCTCTTCAACTGCACAATTGAATTACTCCTGGCTTGCTGAATTGAATTACTACTCTTGAATGATTGAATTCTTATAAAGGCTGGATGATTGAATCATCATGTTAATCGCTTCTATGCTAGAACAAATTCCATGCTTGAACTAAATTTTGGTCGATCCACCCAGTTCCAGCATGCTCAACGAAAAATTTCCCTTTATGCTAATTCTACTTGCACTCGGATTATTTCGATAGAATTTGTGATTTGCATCACCTCTCGCTTTGCAAAGTCGGCCTTAGGTATGTTGGCTACCTAGGATAATTTTGAGTTACCCACATTTGAAGACCAATGTTGTCTTCCAAAAAAGAAAGAAAAAGAAAAGAAAAAGCAGAAAGAAAAAGAAAAAGAAAAGAAAGAAGAAAAATAAAAATAAAGTCGTGAAATTTCTTTGAAACCCAGAGCACGGTCAGGGTGTATGAACCTTTGAAACGATGCCACTAGCCTTAATTGGTTGGGAGTCATCGATTTTGTCGTTACACATGGGTGGATAGGTAGAGTTTAGCGAATTATAGGTGCTTGATTTTAGAAGTCATTCGGGTCGGGGTGAAGCACATAGAGTTAGTGGTCATTGATCCTTTTGGCTTGATCATACTAAACCTTGAGTGGTTGGGGAGTCATCGGTGATTTGATTATGGACTTTGGTGAACTCGAATTTTAAGCATTGCATCCTACATTATAATTGAAAAAGAAAGAAAAGTGTAACTAGCCCTATCTTGGTTGTTCAACAACTTAAGGCCATGTCAGTGCTAGGTTGGGGGGAGGGAACAAATTTTACACTTTATTGACTTAGTCTGGATTCCAAAAAGACCAATTAGACTTAGGTGGAAATCCAAGTTGAGAATCATGGAGCCAACATTGACATAGAATTGTTCTCGTATAGATTTGGTTCTTTCATATCAGTTTTCAAATATTGATGTCAAATGTTCAGTTTAAAGTATTGTGTATAAGTACATCAACCTTTTTGAATCATAATCTTTTTGAAAATCACCACATGCATCTCCTTTTTATTTTGCATTGCTAAGGGACTAGCGTTTTGGTTGGGGGTGTGATTAGTGTCAAAAGTACAATTTTGGGCCTATATTATATAGGTTTTGAGTACTTTTGTGCGTTAATCATGTCATTTTATACCAATTAAAGTGGTCTAGTCTTCTTAGTAACACTTATGCCTTTTGAAGTGTTTTTGAACATTTGCGGGCTTTGCGCACTGGAGTTCAATGTCGAGATGAATGATGAATCATGAAGTTTGAATTCAAGTCTCAGCCATCAATCAGCCCAAGAATCAATGAGAAAACCAAGGTAAAGTGAAGAAAATTCAATGCAGTTGAAGGCAGGATGAAAAGCAGTGAAGAATCAACAATGCAGGGATTTTCGCTAGAGTTGTGAAAATTTTCGCTAGGATTCACCGAAAGAATTTCATGTATCGTGAGTCGCAACCTTAGCGAAAATTTATGACCTTAGCCAACCTGAAAATTTCGCTAGGCCACTCAGGTCGGTAGCCCTTTGTTCCTTAGCGAAAATAACTGATTTAAGCTTCTCACAATGAATTTTGCTAGCTTAGCGAAATTTGGCTAATGTGAAATTGCCACCCTTAAGCGAAATTTCTTGTTTTATTTGGGCACATTCTGATTTAAGCTCGTTGTGAGTTCTCCTCTGTAAATTAAATCCTCGTCATGCTTTATGAATTAAATGCAAACCGCCTCGAACTTGGTGTATTACTTAATTTGTCAATAACAGCGAGGTTGATAGGTTTTTTGGTATTTTCATACCTTGAGAGGCTATATAAACCCTTTTGTTTTGTAACCTAAGTATGAAGAATTGAAGACAATTTGGGAAGGAGAATTTGTAAGTTTTATTTTTGTAAATAAAGTCTTTATTTTAGGTTTGCTTTTATTTCTTTTCTCTCTTCTCTCTCTTCTTTCTCTCCCTTTCTCATTTGCCGAACACACCTCTTGAGGATGACAACTCAAGAGATGCTTGGCCTAGCCTCCTTTCTTTGAAGAGAGGAAGGGGAAGCTAGCTTGGTGGTGGGGCATGTGCATGTTGTCTACTCTTGTATTAAAAGCTACGGGTAGTGTATTTATGGCCCTTATATTCAAAACATAGTTGCATAACATGGGATGTTATTGATTTGGCCAATACTCTCCATGCTTTAGGATACAGTGCTCGGGTGAGAGATGCACTGCTGTTCTTTAGATGGTCTTTACGAGCCTCTGAGCTAATATTTACATGTTAGGGTTCTTCAAATTAGGGTTAAATAACATTCTTGTTATTATTTTTATTAAAATACTCTCCATGATTTAGGATGCGTGCTGGGTGAGAGATCTGTGATTGTTCTTAGATGGTCTTTCTACGAGCCTACGAAATGATAATTTAATGTTAGGGTTTTAAAAAGGGCCATAACTTCATCTTTACTGTATTGACTCGGAAATAGGAGTTGCTTCATGGGTGAGAGTTTGCTAGTTAAATATAGATCGGTTATGCCATGGACTATGATTTGCATGTGCTTGGATAAAACCGAGGACACTTGTTTGCCCTAACGCAAGTTAGTGAGCCTAAATCTTCAAGTTAACTTTTCACCTTTTACTTTCAGTTTTACAATTGTGGTTTTCAAGCCTTCTGTATTTTTTGAAACACAATTCCAAAGAGTCGAATAGAAAGCCTTACCTTCATGCAACGATGCAAACCATTTTAGGATGAAAACCCATCCGTGTTCGATCCTAGACCACTATCTGCGTGGCGACTCTGACGTTAGTAGGAAACTTAGGTGTATATAAATTTTGTTGATTTTGGCTTAGCCTCTTGTAGCCGCGAATCAATTTGCTTGGATTTGCTTAGTTTGATCTCCATGTCTCCTTTAGACTAAATTTGTGTGGTTTCTTGAAGTCTCCTTTGAGCGGAGGCTGCTTGGTTTCTTGATCCCCGAGCTTCGTGTCTCAGCTGGGTAATTTGCTTGGCTCTTTAATAGCCGAGCTCTTTGGACTCTCAAACTGAGCTATGTGGCTCTTTAATATCTGAGCTCTGGGGCTCCCGAATTGAGCTACGTGGCTCCTGAACTGAGCTACGTGGCTCTTTCGTCTTCCTTCCCTTGGAAAAGCGCTCATGGTTTAAATGTCGGTCTTTGGAGAATCAGAACAAACTGTGTGGTTTCCCTAGGTTTCCAGGCTTCTTTACAAAAAACAGCCTTCCTTCGATGGCGTGTGTTATACTCTGCTCCCAAATTCCTTCCTCTCTCAAATTAATAGTTAGTACATGATGGGCTTTGAGGATTACGATCGCTCTTGCCGTCTGTTTGATGATCACGTGGTGACGTTTGATTTCATCGTTTTGCCATTTGTTGGGGTTGCGTTGATCCCTAGTCCCTCTAGTTGTGGGAGTTGCATTGTTCCCTAGCCCTGCCATTTGATGGATTTGGGTCAGGGGTCACGCTTGGAGGGGGCGGCGTGCTTTGAATGCTTCAAGGCCCATTCATACGCATACCTCTCCTCCCTCTTTTTTCTCCTTCTCTTGCTTTTTTTCTCTTTCTTGTGGTTTGCCTTAACTAGGTGTTTGGAATTGTGCTTCTACGGGATGTAGAAAGCGACTGTGTGTAATTTCAGGGTGTGATGAGCGACTTTGCCAATTGTAATTTTTAGAGATGTGAAGCCTTTGATTGTAATTTTCTAAGACAAGCGTAATAAAAGTCTGCCGATCTTTTGGAAATGTGTGTACTTGCTGGTATTTTTTTTTATCCTCCGGACATCGAGTCTTGCAGTTCATTCTTGTTTGCCTTTTTCTATATAGGTAGAAAACCCCTCAAATTCTCATAGTTACAAGAGCCTTACACTTTCTCTTGTGTATGCTGGATAAATTTGTGATAAAATAATTCTTTCTTAATGTTCATGATTTAAAAATATGGGTCTGATCATGACAACGTAAGTGCCTGAGGTTATCAGTAGTAAAATGCAGATATAAGTCTAGGTATCATTCTCACGAGAGATTGACAAAAATTAGAGATCAACTACTGACTCTTTGAAATTCCATGCTATTTGGACTAGAAACTCATAGTGAAAGTTTTATCTAAAATAAGATCCTAGAATATTTTCTAACGGTTGATAATAAATAAACTAAAAATAAATAAATGAATAAAAAATAAATGATAAGCGAAATACTAAATGAATCAGTTTCACTGTGGGAAGCTTGAAAACTATCAAGAATTCTGATAAACAGTCAATTTCTACACAAAAATACATTGCTCTGTTTTATGTATGGATTTGGATTTGTCCAAGATTTCCTAAATTTTGCAGTTGGATTTCTCTTATTCACTGGTTGGAAACCCTTGCTTCTCTCGAAGACAAGATCAAACCAGCTACCATTATTTCCAATTCTCTTGCAAGATCTGGGCATTTTTCTTTCTCAATACTTCACACCCATTTCTTGATGACGGCAGATCTTTTGCATTTCCTTCTTAGGATTTTTGCAAATTTTCTACCACTTAATTGGTGGCTCATCCTCCAGATCTATTGGTTCATCCCTTTCCCTTGATTAGATCTCGGCTAACACGAGGTTGAGACTTCCGCTAGATTAAGGTGAACTCTTATTATTTATATTGTTAAATACTCCTCCCAACTTCAATTATGGCGAATGAGTTTATCAAAATGAACTTCAGGCTATTTGAGTTCATCAATGGTAGTCTAGCATACCCAGTGAATGTTCTCGTCTCGAGAATCATAACTGCGTGTCACCTTGAGAGGGCATCCGAAATCAGGCAGACCCACATTCCCTCGAGCGGTATTCGATCTTGCTATTGGGAACTTATCGATTCAAAAGCGACACCAAGTAAGTAAATCCCAACGAATAATTTTCTCCATATTTTTGTAGAAAAGCGTAACTAGCGTAAATCAAATCAGTAGAGCTGCGTTCTAATTCTTTGCATTACAAATTAAAGAAATGGAGTCTGGGTGTGTACCACATCCTTTGTAATCGCAATGAGCGAGAAAAGAAATGAATTCCATAAATTTGTCTAAATTTCATAAATTTTAAGAAGAAAATAACATAAATAGAAATCCAGCTCTACTCGTTTCTGCACAGTTCGCAGATTCAGATCCAGAAAAGAATTCAAGAAGAAATAAAATAAAAACTAAAATTCTACTCTAGATTATATACTGAGTTCCTCTTCGTTCCCCTTTTTCTAGGTAGTGAAGACAGAAAACTACTTTACTATTCTAATATTGTCTATTTATAACTGTCAAACGAAATTGGGTCGAATCCCAAAAAAAATTCCAGGTGGAATTCTCAAAAGAAAAGCCTAATTCACTGTCTTAGGTCGCGACCTCGAGTTGATGTCGCGACCTGAATTTCCTTTATTTGTTCCACATCAGTTGCGACCAAGTTTCTTGCAGCTTCGTTGATTAGTGGTCGCGACCTCGGTTATTGGTGCGACCTCTGCCTTCAGGTTGTTCTTAAGAATTGATGTCGCGACCTTAGTCTGTGTCATTGTTCGTTGTAGTTCATACATTTGCAACTCCTAAGTCACGACTTCAATTTTCAGGTTACCAAGCCTCCTTTTAGTTGTCACCACTTTGGATTACGGAATTGGACTTCCTTTCGCCACTGCTGCATGTCGCAACCTCAGTTTAAGGTTGCGACCACATTTCTATTTCTACTTCCTTACCTCAGGTCGTGACTTTCTTTTTCAGGTTGCGACCTTCTTTTCGGTCTTTTGCTTTGATGTAGCAGAATGTATGTCGCGACCTCAATACTTGGTCGCGACTGCTTTTGATAGCCCCTTGCCTTTAAACAGGTCGTGACTTCAATATGATGTCGCGACCTCCGTTTGCTCCTTTCTGGTTGCAAGTTGTCTCAGTTGCTTTAACATAATTGCGACCTAGATGTCGATGCTCAGAGTGCTGATAGGCTGAAAGCGTGATGTGTAAAATGTGTACGCCTATGTGCGTAAGTGCACGCGTCGTATCAAGTAATATAGTGTACCTAGGGTACGATATCGATCCACGGGGATAAGTGTGTTGAATACAGAGATTGGCCTTTGAATATTATCTGGATGTAAGCTTTGAGTGACAGATTACTAATGCCTGAATTTAAACCAAACTAATCGTTCTTAATGAATTACTGTATTGAGGAGACTAGGGCCATGTCTCCCCTGCCACTTTTGATGGATTACTTCCTAGAGAAATTACTATTCAGTTTATTCATGACTTATTGTTAACGGGGTGATCGTGCTTATGAGATACCCTCTCTCGAGGTGTATCCTCTTATCTCGCTAGTAGGGTTGAGTGTATCTCTACTGACTACGATACTCGAGCATGTTCTAACCTTAATCGCCACCCTCGAAATCGGAATATCTCTATTTACCAAATTGACCGAGGGTTGCTATATTCAGATCCCTGGACATCCTCATCTCTCGAATCTCGGATATCCCGGCCTGAATCATCACGATGTTGGCGGTCACCACCATGTAAATAAAACACGAGATATAGGACAACGGTCATAAACAAGCTGAATAAAATAAAATACGAATCTTTAATCCATGCAATCGTGGCCGGGGTTCCAGCAACACCTAGATATGAATCTAGAACATCTTTGAGATATTTAGTACACAAATATTTAATCTATAAAACATCCGATTTTTTATCCGAAAGAAAGAAAAATACAAAAGTAGGTCTCTTCTTCCAAGATCTCTAGGTATTCTTTACGTTACGATTTCCGTGCTCTCGTTCGTACGATCTTCGATCCTCGAATTCTGGTCCCCTTTTTGCTTTTAATGATGGAGAGGTAGAAATCACGCTGATGTCGCGACGTTGGCGTCGCGGCGTTGTCTGTTAAGCTTACATTTTTGTTGACCGGCGTTGCGACATTGGGGCGTCCACTACGGCGTTGGGAAGTCGCGGCGTTCTGCGTCTTTGCAACTACTCCTCTGCTCCCAAAATGCTCCCAATAATTGCCCGTTCCACCTGCATTCACATGAACTGCACAAATCAGATATCGGGCTATAGAAATGCTCATTTAAATATAAAATGAAGCTAAAACCGTAAGACAGACGCGGGTATGACATGAGTGTTTTAGGCACTCATCACACCCCCAAACTTAGCTTCTTGCTTGTCCCCAAGCAAGAACTGACTCTAAACTGGACACACAACCTACAAACTATAACCTAACACTAGAATTGTGATGCACATGATGATAGACAGAGAATCAAATTGGACCGACTCACACTTTTGTCGTTTGGCTCGAATTTCAGATGATTCGCAAAGGTGTTCGACTTTCGAAAGAATTAGATTAAACTCGGTGCAGTTGACGAGTGCCTCAACCTCTGAGGTACTCAATAACCTTTCCCAAGGACCCTATGTGTGTTGAATAAATGACCTCTAGTATATACCTAGGTTGAAGTAGCCCCCGAGCTTGAGTTCGACTCACTTTAGTTGGGAGAATCTAACTACGGAAGGATAGGAGCGCCTTTGTTTGCATTCTGAACATACTACTCATAGAAAACAAAACTAGTGCAGTAAGTTTATGCTAAGTGTTCATGTAGCGGGGGTTAGTTGGTGACTCCCCACCCCGATTGGTTAAGGGCACCGGGCATTCAGTTCCCCTCAAACGTCACCCCGAACACTGTGAAACCTAAGGGCTACTAAGTTGTAGGAAACCTTCCATCTTGTCCTATGCTTGACCGGTGGAAGTCGATGACTCTAGGTCGGTTGGCTCAAGGCCTTAAACTGAAAGGCCCCTCGGACTGTGCCCGGGATTCCGATTGAAAGATCTCACTTATTCTATTTCTATTTTTTTTTTTCATTTTTAGGGCTTGAAGGCATTCGCTTTTATTTACGGTGTCCCATCTCTTTGGTGTTTAGAGACTCCCAGGGTTTGTTGAACCTTAGTAGTTGGGCTCGGCACCTAGGTATACCCTAGAGGTCATCTGTGTGTGAGTGTGATAGGCTCGTTGGGAAGTAGTGTCTTGAGTATCCTGGAGGTGATTCACTATGCCTCCCTACCTATTCAACCTAATTCTCGAGCATCTAACACCGTACGAATCCTTTCTTGAGTTGTGCTCTATTTGTCTATGATGATAATGGATTCGGTCAAAAGTAATCCTCGACTCTCAAACATGACATCACGCACACACTACCTAAGCCTCCAGAAACATAAACATATCCCTAATCTTTTGGGGACTCCTATGAGTTGGAAACAACAAAGCAGTAGAAAAGATAATAGCTGCAAAAACAAAAACATCGCATAACCACAGGGCTCGGCATACTAAAATAAACAAACATAAACTAAAACAAACTAAAGCAGAAATATGAAAATAACAATAACCCATCACAAAAACATGCAAACCGAACAAAAACCCGATATCACCACCCATACCCCCTAAACAGAAGTGGCTAGTGTCCTCACTGGCTATAAAAGAACAGGATAAGGTAAAGGAAACTTCCCTGGTGATCGGACCTGTCACTGCGGTGGTGGCGGCGATGGTTGGTGGAGTCTGCGGCTAGATAAATTTGGGCCTGGAGGAATTTGCTCTTGCTAGATAATAATGGTCTGGTTGGCGGGAGGCGTACGTAATCAGCGAAGGGCCTCGTATCTGTGTAATGAGGACTCGATGCTCCCGGGTCTCGTCCTGAGTATCAGCGATCGGTGGGGGCGGGCAGGGTCCTCTAGGTCGAGGTGTGGGGCTGGATGGGGTCACCTCAGGAGCCCGGTGTGGTGGTGGTGGGTGAGAGGAAGGAGGCGCAATGTCACCCGGGGATCGCGGAAGGGTCGAAATGGGCACGATGCTCATCGGAGCTCCTCCCATAATTCAGGGGCTCATGGCTCAAGGTCATCGTCCCCCTCGGGCGTGGTACACCAGGTTTATCACGGCAGCGAATATAGCCTTAATTGGGTGTAGCCACGCCATCGTGTCGGGAACCACGTTTGCCTGAAGCCGTATATAAGGAAAGGGTGCCCCAAGTTCATTTTAGCGTCCCGGTTATGGAGGATGGCATCCTCTATAACCTTACCAACATCGAACGGAATGTCCTGAATGATAGCATAGTTGAGCAGGGCACGCTTGGCAGTCACCTCACACACTTTCGTCGTCGGAATGAGATGCGACGTGATGAAGTGATGCCAGACTTTAGGGATATAGGCCAAATGCTTGGCCTTGAAATTATCTGGCGTGCCCCGTCATTATTGAGCTATCCACCCTGCGGATTGGTCAAGACCCGAATGACCAAGGTGTCCCGAGTAGCTCGTAGAGTCGATCAAAGGCGTCGGGGTGAGTCAAGATTATAAAACTGGTTTATAGACTCCCACGCATAAGTCTGCCCGGCCACACCCCTCACAGAACCTTTTGTGGGAGGCGAGGTTGGCATAGAATTCTCATACCACACTCATCGCAGCTGGACGAGGTGGTTGACATAGTGCCCACCATCCCTTAGTCGCAATAGTATGGCAAAAGAAATCGTTGGGGTGGTGGAAGCCCTTTTCCTTGATAAAGGATCGGTTCTTGCATATGATGCAGGAAGCCGTCCGGCGACACCCTCGTTAAGCAGAGCCTCGTGACATCGAAGTCGGGGACGAGTCCTCAGCGACCAGTTTAGTGGTAACTTTTGCCTCTTGCAGAGCATAGGTCTCAAGGAAAGTCTAGGCGCCTGGAGTCCTAGGGTGCTTTGGAGCCTAATGGCACCAAAGTGGTCACACCCGGATGGTCTAGACAATATGTCGAGCACCTAAGGTGCACTATGAAAACTAAGACCAAATTGGCAACAGTGAGGGAGACACAAACCCTAGGGCAAACTAAAGAACCTGCTGGCACGAACTAGACCTATCATGGATGACTATACCTAACTCGAAAGAACCAAACCTAACAGAGTCAAGGACACCACTGCGCGGTGTGGAAGGCATGAGACAAGGACAGTGGAAATGGCTGGTGTGGTGAAAGAATGGTGGTGGCCAAGGCGGCGAGGTGGTCGGAGACGAATCAGTGGCCCTCGACAGGTGTGGGATTGGATTAGGCAGGGTGTGTAGTAGAGGCCCGGCGATGGGGTGGAGTAGAGGTTGGCGAGGAGGAATGAGGTAGGATAAATGGGAGGTTTTACGAACTAGCGGAGGCAGCGTCAGCGGCGTTAGGAGAGATGAGTAATGAACGTCGCGACGTTGAGATCCAACGTCTCGACATTCCAGGGAGGTACTAAAACCAACGTTGCGACGTTAAGACCCAACGTCGCGACATTCCAGAGAAGGTATTTTCCAATGTCGCGATGTTGAGATCCAACGTCGCGACTTTCCAGAGAAGGTGAAATCCAACGTAGCGACGTTACAATCCAACGTCGCTGGCGTTCGGAAGAAGAACTGGCGCGTCGCGGCGTTGAGAGTGCCGACATTCTGAAATCGCGCGTTGAACCAACGTCGCGGCGTTCTGAGCGGCCCGATGACAAAATTTTCAACAATGCTCCAAGGTAAAAGAAAACCCCTATAGTGCCATTGGTGACTCCTTGTAACCTCTGAAATGAATTTCTCAAACGGATCCTCTATATTACTTTCGATCACGAGCCCTAAAAACAGACAACCAAAAGAAAAAAACCGATTATGGAAGAAAACAGAAAACTAAACTAGAATTAACACAAATAATAAAACATTAGACTATGGAAAGAAAAAGTTCAAGAAAAACTTGGGTTGCCTCCCAAGAAGCGTTATGTTTAATGTCGTTAGCTCGACCGCCCTGAATCTCAATGTGCGATTTGCTTAGAAGAAACTAGGAATGCTGACGCATCTCCATATAGTGCTCACAACCAATGCTCAAAGTGGATGAAATATTCTTCTGTTCATGCCGCAGGCCCCTTCTCGATGTCTTTACGTGCGATGTAAACATCCCAAAGTTTTTCGCATCGCCTTTGAGATCTACGTAGTGAAGTTCCAAGATATCTTCAATTTGGATCATCATGGATGCTTCATGGGTTGGAATACATGGAAAGTGATCTCGTCTCCTTGGACTCTCAATTTAAGCTCACCTTCTTGCACATTGATTTGCGCCTTTCCCATGGCCAGGAAGGGTCTACCAAGTATGATGGGAACTGAATCATCTTATCCGTATCCCGGAATGACAAAGTCTGTTTGGAAGGACAAATTACCAACTTTTACGGGACATTTTGATTATACCTAGGGTGTTGGTAGGACACAATCACAAGTTGCAAACTTATGGTGGTCGGTTTTGGTTCCCCCAACTCTAGCCTTTTAAACATTGAAAGCGGCATCAAGTTGATGCTTGCTCCTAAGTCACATAGGGCTTTTCTCGATACCCGGTTCCACATAGAATGGTATCGCGAGCTACCGGATCTTGAAGTTTTGGGGAGCTGCTGCGGGATGGCCTTGCATTCCTCGGTTAAGGTGATGGTCCCATATTCCTCGACTTCTTCTTACTTGCCAAGATCTTTTCATGAATTTCATGTAACTTAGCTGTTCTCAATCTTACTCAAAAAAGGGTATATTAATATGTAATTTCTTGAAGATATCGAAACTTTGCAGTGCTTCCCAACCTCTTCTTCAAGCATTGAGGATCACGAATTGGTATGGTATGTTCATCTGTTCTTGTCTGTTTCTCGATTTCTTTCCTGACTTTATTATCATTGATTGCTCTCGTATCTCGGGGCTGCTCATCTTACATCTGATCTTTTGGGATGATCTGATCTTGCTCTTTAATTTCCAGTTCTCTTCTGCGTGGTTTGTGGCCCGGGATTCCAACTCTCTTCCATTCAGCAGAGTAATGGCCTTGCGATCTCTTTCCGCTTCTCTCTTGGGTTTTACCTCTAAGTGCTCGGTAATGAACCCGTCGCCTTTCTATGGTGGCCATTTAGTATCTGCACCTCTAAATTCCTCAACTGTGCTGCTTGATTGTTCAATTGGGTGGCTTGGTTCTACATATTTGCTCTTGTCTCATTCATAAAAGCATTGTGAGAGGTAGCTTGTTCTTGTGGTGATCCGAGTCCACCTTTTCTCAGAGATGTGGATTCGCTCCACGCCAGAGGTGAGTGGCATGTTGTGATTGTTCCTCATCCATAACCACATTCTTACTAATCGATTATTATGCCACCCTTAGCCTTGATTTTTGTTCTGATAATTATTGCCTCCATACTGACCTTATTGCGTAGGCGACTGCGATTAAACCTCATTTCGTAGCATTACTAGGCACAACTCTATTGTTTGGTTTTTTCCGTGGCATTTTCTTTGTTGTGTTGTCCTCCACATAATTCACACAGCTCCATGGGTTGATTACGTATGGGTCCCGCGATCTATGTTTGTCTGGTCGGTTGTTTAGTAATTTGTGCGACATAAGTAACAGTGGTTATTGAACCTCAATTATCTGCGCCCGCTACGGCCTTTCTTGGGGTGTAGTCTTTTCTCTGGAGCCCGATTGGTATTAGTAGCAACGTCTTACAGATTTCATATGCTTAATCTGGTCTTTTCATTGCGACCACTCCTTAGAGGCATCGGTCTTTGTTCTGGTCACCGCCGGACCATTATAAAAAGTATGGACACCGTCCATGCAGTGGGTTTGTGATGTGGACACTTCCTCGATAGTTCGTGAAATCATCCTTAATACGCCATGTTTGTTCTCTCCTCTAGTTGTCCGAAAGTATTGATCTCTTGCACCGGTTGTGCAATTTTTCGCAGGTGGGAAGAACTTGGTCAGGAACTTCTACACTAAGTCGTTCCATGAAGTAATGGAATCGTTGGTGACTTGTCAATAATGCTTGGCTCTATCACAGTGAGAGTGGGAACAATCTCGACTGAGTACCTCTTCGGTGACTCCATTGTATGATCGTGTCGCGGACTTCAAAGGGAAATTGGTGAATGCATATTTGGATTCTCATTAGATGCCAGAGTGGAGCGGGATGTTACGAGCGTCTGTAAATTCGCCGACTTCAACTCGAAGTTGTTTGCTGAATAAAGTGGTCTTCAAATAGGTATCTGAACAAACATGGCGGTAAGGCAAACTCTTCACTTAACATGAATGGATCCATGTTTGTATAAAGCGACTGGGTGCTTGATTCCTTCCATTATTCCCATTTCGGCCCCTTTGTGGCACGTTTTGCTCAAGGTTAAGATCCTGCTCTTCATTGTTCTCCATGATTGCTAGATTTCTATTCTGTCTCGGTTCTCGGCGTAATCTGTGTAAAGTTCTTTCCGGCTCAGGATCAAACGGATGGAGTCAACTGATCATATAGCATAAGCTGCGTAACCTTGGTACACTTGATCACACCTGAAACAAAAAGATTACGGCGCATAAAAATAAATAAAAACAAAAAAATTCCAGAGTAATATCTAATTGCCTTGTTGTCAATATCACACTAAACTTATCCTCGACAACGAAGCTAAAAACTTGATAGGCCGAAAGCATGATGTGTAAAATGTGTACGCCTATGTGCGCAAGTGCACGCGTCGTATCAAGTAATATAGTGTACCTAGGGTACGGATATCGATCCACGGGGATAAGTGTGTTGAATACAGAGATTGGCCTTTGAATATTATCTGGATGTAAGCTTACCCCAGTGACAAATTACTAATGCTAAATTTAAACCCGAACTAATGGAATTCTTAATAGATGCGTATTGAGAGACTAGGGCTATGTCTCCCTACTTTTGATGGATTACTTCCTAGAGAAATTCTATTCGGTTATTGCTGACTTATTGATGACGGGGTGATCGTGCTTACGAGATACCCTGCTCTCGAGGTAATATCCGCTCTTATCTCGGCTAGTAGGGTTGGTGTATCTCTACCCTGACTCGATACTCCGGCAGCTTAAATGTTTCTAACTGTCGCCACCCCCTTGGAATTAGAATGTCTCACATTCTGCAAGATTGTAGAAATTTGCTCTATTCAAATCCTGGACATCTCATCTCTCGATCCTCGGATATCCGGCCTGATCATGCCAATGTTGGCAAGACATCACCATGTAAATAAATCACAGATATAGAGTAGACACTAACAAGTCATAAACAACTGAATAAAATAAAATACGAATCTTTAATCCATGCAATCGTGACAGGGTTCAACAACACCCTAGAAATGAATCTAGAACATACTGAATGTGAGTACACAAATATTTAATCTATAAAACATCAGTACTTTTATTCGAAAAGAAGAAAATACAAAAGTAGGTCTCTTCTTCAAGATCTAGGTCACAGCTGTTCTGATTTTCGTGCCCTCTTTCGTACGATCTTCGAGCCTCGAATTCTGGTCCCCTTTTGCTGCAATGATGGGAAGTAATCGCAGCGGCGTCGCGGCGTTGCAGCGACCTGACGTTTCCTGCTTGTTGACTTCTATTTTTGTTATTGACGTCGCGGCGTTAGGGCGATCGCATTACTACCAGCTCTTTTCACTTCTACTCTCTGCTCCCAATAATTGCCCGTTCCACCTGCATTCACATGAGCACAAATCGAATCTGGGTTATGAAATGCTTTCGTTTAAATATAAAATGAAGCTAAAACCGTAAGACAGACGCGAGTATGACATGGGTGTTTTAGGCACTCATCAAGTGCATTCAGGTCGCGACCTCAATGACTGGTCGCGACTTCCTTTTAGGTTCTTGACTGATTAAGTGGTCGTGACTCCCCTTTGCTTGGTAAAGACTTTGTTGGCGAGTTTTTATGCTACGACCTCAGTATTACGTCACGAAATGGCTTTGTAATGCTCAGTTTTTCTTTAGGTCGCGACCTCTCTTAGGGTCCTTGAATAACAAAATGGTTGCAACTTAGATTTCTCTAACTGGGACTTCGCTTGGCTCAAACCGGGTTACCTATAAAACCTCGAGATGATGTAGACTTGATTGAGTCATTCATTTAATAGCTAGTTTGCAACACCAACTTTTCTTGCGGGGGCCTACACCATTTGCCGTCAACGGATCAAGCGTCGCCTGGGATTGGCGTTGCGACCTCGACACGCTTTGAATATTTTCTTTCGTCTCAACTACGTTGTCTTGGTCGCAACCTCATTAACTGGTCTTGGTGATGTTGTGACCTGGAAATATCTGAACAAAAAAGCTCCTTGTCGCGACTTTCTTTTTCTAGTTGCGACCTCCTTTATGAATTCTTCCAATTTTACCGGGATTTTCGCCATCGTATTTTTCTGCAAAATTAAATTTGAGCAAATTACATAGGTTTCTGTATATGAATCAACAATTAACTTGTAATAAACTCAGAAAAATGGATTAAAAAGCAAATGAGTTTTTAGACTCATCAAATTCCCCCAAACTTAAAATTTTGCTTGTCCCCAAGCTAAGAAAAGAAAGAATTGTTTGTCCTCAAACAATTAAGCTTAAATTTTTAAGGACATTTTTCTTATTCACACCACAGTTTTTCTTATTCCACCTTATAATCTGAAATAGAGATGGAGCAAACATCATTTTAAATTTCGCCGATTCAAGAAAAGGGAATGGTTTCCACTTCTATCACAAATTCCTTGATGAAATAATGTATTAAACAGCTTTATTCAACAAGTCTACCTTTGCAAAAAGTGGTGTCTTCAACCTTTCTACTCTCAGTGTCGAATTTAGGCTAATCTTCCGGGAGTCTCCTTGTGTGTAACCGGTCAAGGTCCCATAGGCTTGTTTTTTTTCTTGTTACTGATCTCCACTAATGTATGAATTCAACCTTCAAGATCAACGAGGTCTTTCCGTTTGTAAATGCCACAGGTAATCGTGGGTAGATAATGGAAAACTCTTAAGTTGCAAATCACCTAGTTTCACTTTTATTTCACTTATCGCCTTCAAATTTTCATCATTTTGCTTCTTTGTTCTTGTTGATTCTCCTCAATCTGGTCTGATTCATCTTTTTTGAAGTCTTTTATGGCATTTTTGATTTCCACTTGCACTTTATTCAGCGCCCCTTTGTTCTAACTCTTTTGCTTCTCGCTTTTTCTAAGAATGGGAATAGTGCAACAAGCTATTTTAGGCTTTCTATTACCCTTAGAGAACTTTGGGCTAACTCCCATACCAGTTGGCAATAGTATACTAGGTGTTGATTCGTGCCACAAGAGGGTCGAGCTAAAATCAACAAAAATTTATATACACCTGTTTCCTACCATCGCAAGAGCTCGCTTCACTGCAAAGATAGTGGTTCAGTATCGAACACTGTGTATGGGTTTTCATCCTAAAATGGTTTGCATCAGTGCATGCGAAGGTAAGGCTTTCTATTTGGACTTTTTGGAATTGTGTTTCAAAAAATAGTTGGGAAATGGTTTGGAAACCTGAGAATTGTAAAAACCGGAAGTAAAAGGTGAAAAGTTAACTTGAAGATTTAGGTTACTAACTTCAGTGTTGGGGTGGCAAACAAGTGTCCTCTGGTTTATCCTTTCACGTTATGACATGCAACCTATAGTCCGCCATGGCATAACCTGATCTATATTTAACTAGCAAACCTCACTCATGAAGCAACTCCATTTGAGTCAATACAGTAGCATGTAGTTATGGCCCCTTTAAAACCCTAACATTAAATTATCATTTCGTAGGCTCAGAAGCACCATCTAAAGAACACCAAATGCATCTCTCACCGTGCACCTGTATCCCAAAGCATGGAGAGTATTGGCCAAAATAATAACAAGAATGTTACTTAACCCTAATTTGAAGAACCCTTAACATGTAACATATCTCGCAGGCTCAGAAAGGACCATCTTAAAGAATCACAAAGATTTCTCACCGAATATGTACTTGATCCTAAAGATGGAGAGTATTAGCCAAATCAATAATATCTCAAATGTTATGCAACCATGTTTTGAGAACATAAGGGCCATAACATAATTCACCTGTGGGCCAGTACAAAAGGACAACACGGCCATGCCCCACCACCAAGCTAGCCCCCTCAAAGAGGAGAGGCTTAGGCCAAGCATCTCTGAGCTGTGTCATCCCTCAAAGAGGGGTGTTCAAAACGAAGGTGCGGAGAGAAAGGAAGAGAGAGAAGAGGAGAAAAGAAATAAAAAGCAAAACCTAAAATAAAAGACTTTATGTACAAAAATAAAACTTACAAATTATCCTCTCCCAAATTGTTCAATTCCTGCTTACTTAGTTTACAAAGTCAAGAGGGTTTATATAGGGCCTCTCAAGGCAAGGAAATACCAAAACCCACAAATTTGGGCTGCTATTGGACAATTAAGCACATACCAAGTTTGAGGCGTCTACTAATTACAAAGCATGACGAGGCATCAATTTTCGAGAGGTCAAGAATTTCGCTTAATTAGCAAATCACTGTGTTCAAATAAAAACAAGAAATTTTCGCTATGGTGGGCAATTGCTTAGCTAGCGAATTTCGCTAAGCTTAACAAATTCTTAGATAGTTAATCAATTATTTTCATGCATGAATATATTAGCGAATTTGGAGGTCTGAGCGAATTTGCATTTTCTCCCTTTAAAGGCAATTTTGCGAGGTTGTAAATTTTCAATCCTAGCTTAAAAATTTTCGCAACTCTAGCGAAAATTCCGCCTTGCTGATCTTCACCTTTCTTCTGATCGCATCCAATTTTCTTCACTTTGCCTGTCTTTCATTGATTCAGCTGGTTGATGGCTTCAGAATTTGAATTCAACTTCATGATTCATCCTTTCGTATTGAGATTGAACTCCAAGAGTGCACAAATACCACAAAACAACCAAAAATTACCCTCTAAATGGCATATGTTACTAAGAAGACTAGAACACTTCAATTGGTATAATGATATGATTAATGCGCAAAAAGCACTCAAAACCTATCTAATATAGGGTTCAAAATTGCACTTTGGGCACTAATCACAATTTCAACCAAAACGCTAGTCCCTTAGCAATACAAATAAAAAAAGAGATGCATGTGGTGATTTTCAAAAAGGGTCAATGGATTCAAAAAAAGGGGTTGATGTACTTTTATACATTATTACTTTAAACCTAACAATTGATATCAAATTTGAAACTGATATTAAAGACCAAATCCATACAAGAACAATGTGTCAAAATTGGTTCCATGATTCTCAACTGACTTTCCACCTAAGCCTAATGGGTCTTTTTATGTTACCGCATTGTCAATAAAATGCAAAATTTGTTCCCCCCCAACCTAGCACTGACATGGCCTTAAGTTGTTGAACAACCTAGATAGGCTAGTTACACTTTTCTTTCTTTTCACCACAATGTAGGATGCAACGCTTAAAATCTCGAAAGTTCACCAAAGTCCGTTGCAGAACGGGGGTCCACCCCATGACTCCCAACCACTGGGTTTGTGGCATCAAGCCAAAGGATCAATGACCACTAACTCTAGATAGGCTTCCACCCCGACTCAAAAATGACTTCGAAAATTGAGCAATCCACAATTCGCTAAACTCTACCTATCCACCCATGTAACGAACACAAAATCGATGACTCCAACCAATTAAGGCTTAGGGCATCGTCTAAAGGCTTTCGCCTACACACCCCTGACCGTGCTCTGGGTTTCAAAGCAAATTTCACCACTTTATTTTTCTTTTCTTCTTTCTTTTCTTTTCTTTCGCTTTGGAATATAAATATTATCTTCAAATGGTAACTCAAACCATCCTAGGTAGCCAACATACCTAAGGCCGGCTTTGCAAAGTGAAAGAGGCATAAATTCACCCACCTATTGAAGCTAACTGAGGCAAGTAGTGAATCTAGCATAAAGGGGGAAATTTTCAAGTTGGAGTATGTCGGACTGTGGACTCCACTCAAAATTTAATTCAAGGATGGAATTTGTTCTAGCATAGAAGTGACAAATGATGATTCAATCATCCAATTTTTATAGTAGTTCAATCGTCTAATTTGAAGCAATTCAATCGGTCTAATCGGGGCAATTCAATTGTTCAATTTGAAGCAATTCAATTGTCCAGTTGAAGCAATTCAATTGTCCAGTTGAAGCAATTCAATTGTGCAATTGAAAAGAAAAACCATTACACGGGGAAAAGACACAAAACATGATATGCAAAAGTGTATGAATATAAATCGAATAGTTGATATGCCCAAATGGCTAATACATGAATACAAAGCAACACAAAAAGTATCACCGCTTTACTATGGCTAATACATAAATCCAAACAAAATTAGTAGGCGCTTGATAAAGCCGGTAAATATACAAAAATAAGAAACCTAACCACCCCACCGCCGCGTGGTGGTGGGTTTGTAGGGGCAGTCACGCAAGATATCCAAGGAGGTCTGGAACCGCGGAGCTTAGATTACGGCGTCTGGTGCTCCAAACCCGAACCAGCACTAACCAACCATCAAAAGGCGTCGTATAGGCAAACATTTGTGTGCCTTTGATGTAGTGGCAAAACTTGCGTACATAGGCCACTAATATCTTAAGTTTTCAGATGCGGCATGCGATGGGTCGACTTATGGTTGGGAGCAGCCGCCGTTTTGAAGTTCTGTCATGCGCGTGCGTATGCACTTGGTCATCCGAGGGGCTAATGGTGCGGCACGGTGGTTGGGGCAAGGGCAAATGGATCCAAATTCTATGGGGTTTAGGTAAAGATAAGCTGGGGTTCTCCCCTTCTTCCTTTCCACCCGCCTCCTTAGTCAAGGCAAGGTTGTTCTCCACGGACGCGCGTGGCACCAATATCCGAGGGTCTGGGAAATAATAGGTGTCGCCGAGCACCGCTCCTCCACCATGGTGTCACTTAGGCACTCTTCCTCTTGACTCTCCTCCTCTGGATGATCAAGATGCTGGGCAAGCTTTGAAATGGGGTACTGCAGGTTGTCCAATTTCTGCTCCATTTCACTTTGAAGTCCATCAATTCTCTTGTTTACATTGTTTTCCATAGTGTCAATTTTTTGACTTAATTGAGCATTGATTTTCTTTTGCTCTTCCACAACATCACCCACCGGGCCTGGTAAGGTCCATAATGGCCTCGCTTCAACAGAGAACACTGTGGTGGTCGCGGTGGCCGAGGGAGTTGAGATATACCGTGGAGGCACCATATAGGAGGGTGCACTCATCCAATGGTCTCCAGAATCCTCATGGATCTAGGTGGCTTGGATTTCTCTCCTGTGGTTGTCGATGGGCCATGCGAGGTTCCTATAGTCCTCATTGTCATATATGCCTCTAGGGTTACTCTCCCGACTGTATTGCTCTTTCATGTGGGGGTTCCATTTTCTCTCGCCTCACTTTTCCACGTGAACTCGAACTGAATGCTTGCCTTCGTAATTTTTTGATCCACTCGAAAATGGATTCCCCGCAAAGCAGGCTGTGGCAACCCAAAATGCCCAACTTTTTTTTTTTTTTTTTTTTTAACAATGAAATAAAACAAAGAAAAAAATGACCGTATGAAAACAAAAAACAAAGTGAAGTTATCGCTAAGTGATGAAAACTTCGTGAAGCACAACCGGGTTATAAAAAAGAGTTGTAAGCGTTACCTTCACTTGTGATGTTGATCACAAGTACACTTCCAACTCATCATTAGTAGTTTGGCACCATCCCCATCAACGGCGCCATTTGATTCAGGCCACAAAAGAGGGTCAGCTAAAATCAACAAAATTTATATACACTCCAGGTTCCTACTACGCGTAGTCAAGCTACCGCAGCAGTGGTCTGTGTATCGAACACTCGGGGATGGGTTTTCATCCTAAAATGGTTTGTATCAGTGCATGAAGGTAAGGCTTTCTATTTGGACTTTGGAATCAGGTTTCAAAAACAAAGTGGGAATGGTTTGGAACCGAGAATTGTAAAACCGAAAGTAAAAGGTGAAAAGTTAACTTGAAGATTTAGGTTACTAACTTATGTTAGAAACAAGTGTCCTCGGTTTATCCTCGCGTTATGACATGCAACCTATAGTCCATGGCATAACCGGATCTATATTTAACTAGCAAACCTCACCCATGAAGCAACTCCTATTTGAGTCAATACAGGTAGCATGCAGTTATGGCCCCTTTTAAAACCCTAACATTAAATTATCAGCTTCGTAGGCTCAGAAGACCATCTAAAGAACAACAAGGCATTCTCACCGTGTCCCTGTATCCTAAAGCATGGAGAGTATCAAGCCAAAATAATAACAAGAATGTTACTTAACCCTAATTTGAAGAACCCTAACATGTAAATATTATCAGAGGCTCGTAAAGCACCATCTAAAGAATCACAAAGATTTCTCTCACCATCGAATATGTACTTGATCCTAAAGCATGGAGAGACAATAAATCAATAATATTCAATGTTATGCAACCATGTTTTCGAGAATATAAGGGCCATACCACTCACCGTAGCTTTTAGTACAAAAGGACACATGCATATGTCTCACTAATTAAGCTACCTTCCTTCCTCTTCAAAGAAGGAGGCGACAAGCATCTCTTGAGCACAACCTCAAGAGGGGTGTTTAAGTAAAATGAAAGGGAGAGAAAGAAGAGAGAGAAGAGAGAAAAGAAATAAAAGCAAAACCTAAAATAAAAGACTTTATGTACAAAAATAAAAACTTACAAAATTATCCTCTCCCAAATTGTTCCTCAAATTCTTGTTACTTAGTTTACAAAACAAGAGGGGTTTATATAGGCCTCCTCAATGTATGAAAATACCAAAAAACCTACAAATTTGGCTAAGTATCTGGACAATTAAGTAATACACCAAGTCTGAGGCGGTTTGCATTAATTACAAAGCATGACGAGGCATCAATTTTCGCTTAGGTCAAGAATTTCAATTAATTAGCCAAATCAACAGTCTAGTTTAAAACAAGAAATTTCGCTAAGGGTGGGCACTCTCATAGCTAGCGAAATTTCGCTAAGCTAGTGAAAATTCGTGGAGAAGCGAAATCAATTATTTTCAAGCAAGGAACAAGGCTAGCGAAATTTGGAGTGGTCTAGCGAAATTTGGCATTTTCCTTGTTGCGAAATTTTCGCTAAGGTTGCGAATTTCAAGAATCCTAGCTAAAATTTTCGTGAACTCTAGCGAAAAATTCCAGCCTTTGTTGATCTTCACCCTTCTTCTATCAAGATCCAATTTTCTACTTTGCCTTGGTTTTCTCTATTGATTCTAGGGCTGATGGTCGAGACTTGAATTCCAACTTCATGATTCATCCTTTGTATTGAGATTGAATTCTAAAAGTGCACAAACACCTACAAAACAACCAAAAACACTCTCTAAATGGCATAAGTGTTACTAAGATGACTCAACACTCAATTGGTATAACGACATATCAATGATCAAAAAGCACTCAAACCTATCTAATATAGGGTTCAAAATTGCACTTTTGAGCACTAATCATCGTGAAGTCAAGCTACCGCAAGATAGTGGTCTAGGGCCGAACACTGGATGGGTTTTCTTCAGACAAATGATTAAGTGAAGTCAAAAATGGTGAATTAAATTGATTTTGGGTTTTGTGAAAACAAGGTGTGGTTGGTTGCAAACTGAAAATAAATAAAATAAAATGTAAAATAGAACTCCTTGAAGCATTGGGCCACTGGGTTTAAGATCCTAGGCTAACTGAGAGGTCCCCGGGTTTATTTCCTCGCGTTGGGGAGGATGACATGTAGTCATCTCCCGAACCGGAACTTCATTTAACTTTTAAAAACTAAACCCTAATAATTTTCCTTTTGATAGAAAGCATTTATTTAGCATTCATGGTTCCTACAGTGAAAATCTAACCCCTTAACCTACCTCGGGCTCAGAATATAACTAATGGATATTAGTGTATCTAAAGCTAAGAATACACTAAACCCTAAAAGCTTGCCAAGTATTGGCCAAAGAAAGTACATCAAAAAGCTTTAAACCTAGAGTTGGAAATTAGGGAACCAGAATGTCAAAACCTGTTGCGTGAAAAACAGGGAACCACTAGCAGCCTTCGATCCTCGCCTCTCTCCCAAAGAACCTTCCACTTGCTGGCGTAGCGGTTTAGAGCCGCTCATCCCAAGTCATTATCCTCGAGGGAAGCTGGCACCCAAGAAAGTGAGAGAAAGAGGAGAGATAAGAGAGAAAACTAGAACAAAAGCTGCACGTGTACTGAAAGATTAAAGTTAGGGTTACAAACTTATAAGGTGGCTTATATAGCCAACCCAAATGTGTGAAATGACAAAAATATCAAAACACAGTATGTACCTGCTACTAGCATAGAGGGCTGTTAGCTAGCGAAATTTCGCTAAGCTAGCGAAATTCTACAAGAGATAGCTTAGTTCGAGAAATCCCTCACACAACGTGAATTTCGCTAGTTAGCGAAATTTCATAGCCTAGCGAAAAGTTTAGTGGAGATAGCGAACGGAAATTTCATAGTACGTGAAATTTCGCTAGATTACAAATTTTCGTTATGCCATAGCGAATGCATCGTCGCTGATCCCGCTGCCACTGCTCCATTGGTCACGCTTCTTTCCCGCAGCCTTGCCATTTTGTTCTTATTTTCTTCCCTTCGTTGAAATTCTTCATTCTCGGGCTTGTCAAATTGATATAAGACCATATGAAATTGATGGAAATCAACCCGACTTTGGTTATGATTGATCGACACGATACCTGGGCTTCCACTCCCGCAAAACTACAAAAAACTTTGGAATGCAATTAGAAGTGCAATAGGACCCGAACATGTCAATTGGGTTAATTATAATGGCTAGTACACAAAAGCGCTCAAAACCTATTAAAAAATGTGGTTTCAAAATAGCACTGGGGCACTAATCATATACGGTCCACTCCATTTTGATTTAAGCTCGGAAAGAGTCTTAGTCCGGAGTTGAATAAATGTGACCCCATCTCCCGCTTTGAATTCCTCTCCTCAAAACTTTGATCATGCTCATTTTTTTGTTTTATTTTGTAGATTCTAAAGACTATCATAGGCTTCATTCCTCAACTCTTCCAATTCATTTAATCGGAGTAGCCTCTATTCTTAGCAAATTCTTTGAAATCAAAATTTAGCTTCTTGACTGCCCACATAGCTTTATATTCTAGCTCAAGAGGAAGGTGGGCAAGGTTCTTTCCCAAAGACAAGCTCTATATGGGACATTCCAATGGGAGTTTTAGTGCAATTCCGTATGCCTAGAGTTGGGCATCATCGCTTCGAGACCAATCTCTTATACTGGAGCTTACGCCTTTCAGAACTTTTATCTCTGTTGGAAATTTCAAATTTTTGCCCATTTGTTTGAGGATGATAAGCCAAGCTCATAATGTGTTTGATATCATATCTACCCATGAGTTTGTCAAACACTTTATTTGCAAAGTGGCTTCCTCCATCACTGATTATAGTTCTGGGTGTCCCAAATCTGCTTAGAATATTTCTTTGTAAAAATCCCACAACTGTGTTAGCATCATTCTTGGGACAAGTTGTTGCCTCAACACATTTCGATACATAATCCACAACTAGGAGTATGTATATATTTCCAAATGAAGCTGGAAAAGGCCCCATAAAATCTATTCCCCATACATCAAATAGTTGCACCACCGTATCACTCAGGGCATTTCATGCCTTTTTCTGATATTTCCCATTCTTTGGCATTGATCACATAGCTTCACCCATTCAAAACAGTCCTTGAAAATAGTAGGCCAATAAAATCAATACTGAAGAATTTTATGGGTTGTTTTGTCTCCTGCAAAATGTCCTCCATATGATGATGCATGACATTCCTGTAAAATCTTACTTTACTCACCTTTTGGTACACATCTTCTGATGATCAGATTAGCTCCTTTTCTAAATATGCGGTCATCCTGCATGTAGTACCTCGTTGTCCTGCCCTAGCTTTTTTCGCCATAACTCGACTGTGGTATAATTCCACAAGCTAAGAAGTTCACACATCAAGATACCAAGGTGATTGGAGCGATACTGAATAACTCGTCATCTGGAAATTTTCTCGCTATTTCCTTTCTTATCTTGTACAACAAAGTTTCCACTCTTGACAAGTGATCAGCTATCACATTGTCACAACCTTTCTTGTCTTTTATTTCTAAATCAAATTCCTATAATAACAATACCCACCTGATCAATCTTGCCTTTGCCTCTTTCTTTGCCATTAGATGTTTAATTACTGCATGATCAATGTGTATAATAACATGGGACCCCAAAATGTATGGCCTAAATTTTTCACATGCAAATACTATTGCCAACATCTCCTTTTCAGTAGTAGAGTAATTTTCCTGAGCTTCATTGAAGTTTTGGTCGGGCATAGTATGGCCTTGAATAACTTTTCTTTCGCCTTCGTCTCCAATACGCCTCCCATTGCAATATCACTGGCATCACACATGATTTCAAAATCTCTGTTCCAATCTGGTTTTGCCATGATGGGAGCTTTAACTAAACTGGTTTGATTTCTTCAAAAGAATTATGTATGTGATTCATCAAATTGAACTTAGTATCTTTTTCCAAAGAATCGCATGGTCTAGCACTTTTGAGAAATCTCTCGATAAATCTTCGTAAAATCCAAATATGTCCTAAGAACTTCTAATTCCCTTGACTGTAGTGGGTGGCATCAGATTTCTTATAATTGAAACTTTTTGCTTGGTCTACTTCTCGTTGCTGTAGAAATCATGTGCCCTAGGACAATTCCTTCGAACCATAAAGTGGCATTTTTCCAATTCGTAGATAGATTCTGTCCCCGCACCTTGAAGTACTGTCCCCAAGTTATGCAAAGGATTGCCCAAAAAGTGCTATTAACTTATTCAAGATAGGTTTTGAGTGCTTATGCACTAATCATAATGTAATTAAGCCAATTGACATGTGCAGTCCACTTAGCACTTTCACCGATCCGTTTCGAGTTTGTTTTTGGTAATCTTGCGTGTTTTTTACAGCCTCAACCAATAATTTCAAGTTTAATGTTGAGTTGGTGCTAAATGTCAGATTCACAAAGGATATCATCATCAAAATGAAGAAATGTGAAGTGGAATTGATGAAAAGAAGATGTGGCAAAGCCGGGGCGTAAAGAGGGAAAACTGTGAATTTCGGCTATGCATTGCGAATTTCGCAAGGATTGCGAAAATTTCGCAAGGATTGCGAAAATTTCGCAAGGATTGCGAAAATTTCGCAAGGATTGCGAAAATTTCGCAATCATAGTGAAAATTTCGCAATCCTAGCGAAATTTTCGCTATGCCAAATTTTCGCTAAGCTAGCGAAATTTTGCTAGCTTAGCGAAAAATACTGTGCATAGCGAAAATTTTGAATTTCGCTATGCCTAATATTTTCTCTATGCTAGCGAAATTTAGCTAGCTTAGCGAAATTTTCGCTATGCTAGCGAAATTCCCTGCATAGCGAAATCCCATCCCCCGTGTTTTTGATGTTTTTGATTCCAAACGACCACGTTTTGATTAATTACCATTTTGTCCCTATTGTAATCTCATATTTTAGGCATTTTTGTCATTTCAGAAATTGGGGTTAACTATATAAGCACCCCTACAACTTTGTAACCCTAATTTTTCACTTTATGCAAGCTTTCCCATAGCTTTAGTTTTTAGGTTTTATTTTGCTCTCTTCTCTCTCCTCTTTCTCTCATTTTCTTAGCTGCCAAACACACCCCTTGAGGATGACAACTCAAGGGATGCTTGGCTAAGCCTCAAAGCCTTGAAGAGGAGGGGTTACATTTGGTTGTTGGTGGTTTGGCGTTGTCCTCTTTGCTTTAATGATACAGTACCGTATTTATGGTTCCAAACTTTCCAAACTAGGGTTTAATGCCATTTAATGTCTTTCCTTTGGTTAATACTTGTCATGCTTAGGGTCTCGTGCATTCTTAATGGTAGATGCACTGATGGTCCTTTAGATGTCATTTACGAAATGTTGAAATGGTGCGTTAAATGCTAAGATTTCAAACCGACCGACATCAATGCTTAGTATTTGATTGGACTCAAATAGGAGTGGTTCTAGGGTTAGGTTTTATAGCTAAACAAAGATCCGGTTTGGGCATTGACTATATGTTATTTTCCCTAATGCGAGGATATAACCCGAGGACATCTTAAAAACACCATTTTATCAAGCTTAGCGACCCAAGCCTTCAAGGTTACCATATTTCACACCTTAATTTAAGCCACTCTGCCATTCAAGAAATCAACTCCCTGTTGATGCAACCAAAAATCCAAATAAAAGTCTCACCATTTCTATACAGAATACCCGTGGGATGAAAACCATCCCCGTACCCACCTTTGATTCGCCATACCGCTAAGAGCTTGACCACGGCAAAGAGGGAGGAACATAGAAACAAATATTGCGATTCGATCAACCTACCGCGGGCACGAATCAAATGGCGCCGTTGCCGGGGATTGTGCCAAACTACGGATGATGAGTTGATATGTACTTGTAATCCACATTACAAGTGTTGGTGACCTTTTAATCCTTTTGAATTTCATTTGTTTGAACTGCAAGTTTCTTTACTTATGCTATCGCACTCGCTTTTGTTTCATACCAAGCACTTTTGTTTTAGCTAACACTCGATCCATCGCAAGCTCTTTGTTAGTGTTCTTTGTCAGGTCTAATTTTTGTGTGTGTGTTTATGCAAGATCGGTGATAGAGATGATTGGGTAGACTGCAAAGGGTTTATATACCAACTGATCAAAGTTGTGAAGTAAGTGTGCATAGTGGAAATATGGATCCTCTACCTGAGGAACAGCAGAGTCAACAAGCAGCCCTATGAATCCAACAGCATATAGGTCAATGAGGGACCACATACACCCTCCTAGAGTGAGTGCACCTTCCTGCATCATACCACCTGCTGATGACGTGGTGGTAAGACCTTATTTGGTGCCCTTACTTCCCACATTCCATGGAATGGAGAATGAGAATCCTTATAATTACATCCCGGAATCTCAAGAAGTATGCACAACTTTAAGGAAGGAGTGCCCGACATGGATTTGCTCAAGCTGAAAGCATTTCCCCTGACACTGAAAGATAAGGCCAAAATTTAGCTCAATTCATTGAGGCCAAGGACAATTAGGAATTGGGCCGAACTTCAAGCCGAGTTTTTGAAGAAGTTCTTCAGTACAACCAAGACCAACAGTTTGAAGAGACAGATCTACACCTACTCAGCCTATGACAATGAGAAGTTTTATCAGTGTTGGGAAAGATTCATGGAGACCATCAATGCATGCCCACACCATGGTTTTGATACATGGATGCTAGTGAATCATTTTTATGATGGTATGTCTCCAGCCATGAAGCAACTTGGAAACCATGTGTGGAGGTGACTTTTTGAGCAAACACCCAGATGAGGCCATGGACTTTTTGAACTATGTGGTCGAAACCTCTAAGGCATGGGATGAACCGAATCCAAGGGAAGCTGAAAGATCAAGGCCTTCGAACCACTAGAGAGGGGGCATTTATGCACTTTCCGAAGACACAGGGATGAAAGCAAACCGACCACTTGATCAAGGTCGAGGAACTGAAATGAGAAGTCGCACGAAATGCAGGCAAGAATAAGTTACCTGCATCCCAAACATCTTGTTTTAATTGTCAGTCAAATAGTCATCCTGGGGAGCACTGTCAAGAGCATGCCCATGTCTTGGGTCAAAATAAGCCACCCACAAATGCTCCATATGGCAACACCTACAACCCTAATTAGAGAAATCATCCAAACCTCGTCATAGCCAAACCCCGCATATCCCTACAGAGCACAAGAGCTAGCTTTGGCTCCACTTCAACACAAATGTGCCAGCCCGCCTCCTCCTTCTTCCTGGCTGAGCGTGCAATCCTCGAATTTAAGCAAAGTGGTAGTATCGCTTGTGGGAAGAACAAGGTGTTGAAATGTCCGCACTAATCAGAAAATTTAGCAAATGAGCTCACTCAACAGAAATGGGACAATATGTACCGAGATTTCGAGGTTGTCCAACCAAGAGCAAGAGAGTTCTCGAAAAGGGAATCTCTTTCCCGCACACCGTGAAATCGAAGGAGTGTACGAAACAGCTCAACCAATGATCCAAATGCAAGAATCGATGAAGTCAAGGCAAAGGGGTGACTTTGAGAAGTGTAAAGAACCGAGACCAAGAGGTCCCAGCTTCTAGCCAATGCAATCCCAAGGCATTCGCCGTAGGAAGAACAGCTACAAAGAGGGAAGAGGTAAAAGACCTCGCATACCCCCTTCCATTCCCACAGCTCTTCCTGGAAAAGAAAATCTGGGCTTAACTCAACCGAAATGTCGGAGGTTTTACTATGAAAGTTAACATTCCTCTCCTTTACATGATCAAACAAGTCCCCACCTATAAAGTTCTTGAAGGACTTATGTACTCCAGAAAAAGAGGCCTCAATGTAAAACAAAAGGCTCATGAACCGAACAAGTGAGTGCCATCATCAGAGCCGCAAGACTCCGCAAAATATAAAGACCCTGGATGTCCAACAACTTCAGCGATATTAGAGGCATTAGTGTAGAGAAAGCACTGTTACACTTGGGAGCTAGTGTGAACCTTTTGCCATATTCCATGTACAAGCCGCTTGGTTTGGGAGAACTGAAACCCACCTCCATCACACTGTCACTAGCTGATAGGTCTATTAAAATACCGAAGGGGACCATTGCGATGTTTTTAATACAAGTGGATGATTCTTACCATTCAGTGGATTTTATTGGTGACTTGACATTTAGTCGGTTGCGTTGGGAGCTAATCATGTACCCATCATATTGGGAAGGCCATTTTGGCTACTTCAAATGCCATAATAAATTGTCTGGTTTAGGGTTATGCAACTCACGCTTTGGGAATATGACCTTAACTCAATATCATCTTCCATTCGAAAGTAAAAGGCATATGCACTCCTCGCAGGAGGACGACCGTGGAAGAAGTCCGCATAATTGATATAATTCTTGAAGAACAGTTAATGAGCAAAGAAGTGAAAGATATAACCCCGCATTAGCTTTGCAATTTATCGCTCAAGCCGTTACCTTAGGGAACAATTAGATTTTGTGGAAGTTCAGTTGACTTCCTTGGAACCGATGTCGCTTTAAAGCTAGTTCTTATATGGTTTTTGTTCTTTCATGTCGGTTTTCGTACAGGGTGTAAATTGTTCATTTTAAAGGTAGTTTCATCCTGCATACACTTGTTGAACCATATACACTTTTTGGTAAAGCACAAGATGGCTACCCTTTCGTTTAGCATTGCTATGACTAGCAACGTGTTTCATTGGGGTGTGATTAGTGCCCAAAAAGTGCTATTTTGAGCCCTATTCAAGATAGGTTTTGAGTGCTTTTTGCGCACTAATCATATTAATTGAGCCAATTGACATGTGCAGGTCCACTTAGTACCACTGATCCCATTCCGAGTTTGTTTTTGGTAATTTTGCAGGTTTTTGCATGCCTCGGCCAATAATTTCAAGTTTGATATCAAGTTGGTGCGGAATGCTGAGGATTCACAGTGATATCAACATCAAAAAATGAAGAAATGTGAAGTGGAATTGATGAAAAGAAGATGCAGTGGCAACAGAGGAAAACCAGGAATTTCGCTATGCATTGCGAAAATTTCGCAATCATAGCGAAAATTTCGCAATCCTAGCGAAATTTTCGCTATGCCAAATTTTCGCTGCTGTTAGCTCGCTAGCTTAGCGAAAATTACGAAGCTAGCGAAAATTTTGAATTTCGCTATGCCTAATATTTTCGCTATGCTAGCGAAATTCCCTGCATAGCGAAATCCCATCCCCCGTGTTTTTGATGTTTTTGATTCCAAACAACCACGTTTTGATTAATTACCATTTTGTCCCTATTGTAATCTCATATTTTAGGCATTTTTGCCATTTCACACATTGGGGTTGGCTATATAAGCTCCCCTACAACTTTTGTAACTTAATTTTTCACTCTTATGCTTTCCAGCCTTTAGTTTTTAGGTTTTATTTTGCTCTCTTCTCTCTCCTCTTTCTCTCATTTTCTTAGCTGCCAAACACACCCCTTGAGGATGACAACTCAAGGGATGCTTAGCTAAGCCTCAAAGCCTTGAAGAGGAGGGTTGCTAGCTTGGTTGTTGGTGGGTTTCATGTGCGGTCCTCTTTTGCTTTTAATGATACAGTGTACCGCATTTATGGTTCCAAACTTTCCAAACTAGGGTTTAATGCCATTTAATGTCTTTCCTCGTCAATACTCTTGTCATGCTTTAGGTTCAAAGGCATTCTTAATGGTAGATGCACTGATATCCTTTAGATGTCATTTCACGGCGTTGAATGAGGTTAAATGCTAGGGTTTCAAACCGATCGGGACATTGAATGCTTAGTATTTGATCGGGACTCAAATAAGAGTGGTTCTAGGTTAGCTCTTATAGCTAAACAAAGATCCGGCTTGGGCATTGACTATATGTTATTTTCCCTAATGCGAGGATATAAACTGAGGGACATCTTAAACAATCACTTATCGCTTAGTGACCTGCTCTTCAAGGTTACCATTTCACACCTTAATTTAAGCCACTTCAGTTACTCAGTAAACAACCAACTCCCCTGTTTTTGATGCAAATCCAAAAATCCAAATAAAAAGTCTCACCATTTTCAAACATATTGCGAATCATTCGTGGGATGAAAACTCATCCCCGTGTTTCACCCTAGGACCGCTTATATCATAGTAGCTTGACTAATATAGCAGTAGGGAGGAACATAGGAAACAAATATTGTTGATTCCGGATCACCCTACCGTGGCACGAATCATGCAGGCATTGTTCAAAACTGGATTCATACACTGTGAAATCATCCATGAAGATCTCCATAACTTCTTCTGCTAAATCAGAAAATATAGACATCATGCATCTTTGGAATGTACCAAGAGCATTACACAAACCAAATGGCATTCTAAAAGCAAAGTACTAAATGGGCATGTAAAGGTGGTTTTCTCCTCGATCCTCGTGCAATGGAAATTTGGTTATATCCAGCATCCATCAAGAAAACATAGCGGGTGTCCTACCAACCTATCCAAAGATCCGATCAATGAAAGGCAGGAAAATGATCCTTCTTTTTGCGTGTTTAGTTTTCTATCAATACACACCCTCCATCCCACGCTCTTGTAGGAATTAGTTCATTCTTTTCATTTCTGATCATAGTGAATCCACCTTTTAGGAACCATGCAATCGGGTTCACCCAAGAACTATCCGATATAGCATATATAAAAACCCGTGATTTAACCATTTCCCGTAAATTCTTTTCTAGCAACTTTTTTCATCACAGGTTCAAATTCCTTTTGATGCCTCCAATGTAAGCTTTTATATTATCATTCAGCAATATTTCAGCATACAAATGGAGGGACTGGACACCTTCGATCCTCAATTGAGCAAGCAATAGCTTCCTTGTACTTTCTCATAATTTCCAACAGCTTCTATTCTTCAGATTCAGTCAATGCAGCTGATATGATGACTAGTTTCCTCTTTTCTGGTTCTAAGAAAACATATTTCAAATGTCTGGGCAATTCTTTCAATATTAACCCTTCTGCACTAGTTTCATTCAAGAGTTTTCCGTCTCCTCGGGCCGATACATCATCTTGACTGCTTTCATTTATGCTCGAGACTGCTTGTTATATACCGAAGGCAACATTTCACAATCAATAATCTCAAGATACTGAAAATTCATCTCAATTTCATTGATAGAATGTTGAAGAATACAATCAGAATTCAATTCAGAACTGAGAAGACTATTGTTTTCTACAAACATACAACTGTGATCTAAATGTGGTGTGTTCCAAACTTCTATATTAAGATTAAAGTGCACCGCTTCATTCCCACCCTGTAGTCGCTCACCTTCGCACATCTATCAAGGAAGCCCAGCTTAAAAAAAAGGGTCTCAGAGTAACAAGGAACTTGGGTATCTTCCTCCATCTTCATAATCACAAAATCCACAAGGAAGATGAATTTTCCCACCTTGACAAGCACACCTTCTCCGGTTAGGCACAACCGTCACCCATTTGCAATGTAATTGCTGCCAAGGTTCCCAAACTCAACTCAGACCACCGATGTGAGGCATCAAATTTATATTAGCACCATAATCACACAAGGCTTTCTTGAATTCATATTTCCCTATGGAGTAGGGAATGGTGAAACTGCTTAGGTCTTTCTATTTCATTGGAGCTTTTGATGATAACCGCATCAAGCAGTAGCACAAGTTCACTATTCCTTCCTCAGCTATCTTCCTTTTCTTGTTCAGAATCTCCTTCAAAAATTTTGCATAGTTAGGCATTTGGTTGATTACTTCTGCAAAAGGGATATTGATTTCTATCTTCTTGAAGATGTCCAAGAATCTAGAAAATTGCTCTTCTCGCTTTCAAGCCTTCCTCGAGGGAATAACACTCCATAGTGTATAAGTCGTACTTTCTCTTCTGCTTCTCACTACTTCCTTCAAAGTTATTCAAATCATATCTTCTTCTTGCTTTTGTATTCTTTTCTATGCGTGCTCTTCTCTCATTCCTTTCCCAGCTTTCTTTCTTGTTCCCGCATCAGCCACTTCTTTCCTTTCTTTCGTGTCAAGCAGCCCCACTTCTTCCCACTTTAACCGAATCGCTATGTAGTCCTTTGGATTCTTTTGAGTGTCACTAGGGAATGTACCCTTGCTCTGATTTGGCAAACTCAGAGCCAACTGCCCTACTTGTGTTTCCAAGTTCTTCAATGAGGCACTTGTATTCTTCTGAAATACTTGAAAATGTACTCTGAAAGCTTCCAAGTCGATAATTTCGCTCATTGAAATGTATAAGCCTTCGTTGTCCCATGAACTCCGCAACATTTGTTCTTCAAATGCTGAGTCCTCCTATGACCTTGATAGTCATTCCCGCCTTTCACCCCCTTGATGTCGTTTGTTGGAAACTCGTAGCCGCCGATATCCCTATCGAGGATTTCATTCCATGCCTTGGGCCTTGTGCTGCCCCTCCACCATATGAGAAATTCTCATGGTTCCTCAATGTTGGACTGTAATGTGTGGGCATGTTAGGATTTGGCTTCAAATGGTAATTTCTTGGTTCATTCACGTACTTAACCTCCTCAACCCCATAAGAGTCCTCTCTCAGCTTCAAAGACTTTCTCATATGTTCTTCCATCGCTTCCATGAGCAAGTAGTGCATTTTTTCTTTTCTCGTTTATCCATCATGTGCATGATAGCATCTAACTTTGTCTTCCATAGTCGTTATTTACTCGCCCAGACTCTTTTCCTCTCGGCCGTTACCCCTGTAAAACCCCGCATGGAGCCTCATATTCTTTGGTTAGGTCTTCTATCAAATCCCTCGCCTCTTCAACACTTTTTCTTTTGAATGCTCCACAGCACGAAGCGTCAATGATGCCTTAGATGTAATCATCTAAGGCATGATACACTATATCCATCTGGGTTTTTAAATCAATTCCATGCATCAAGTAATCCCTTCACAGCCTCAATCTCTACGAGGCTATATATAGGCTCTCATCTTCCCCCTGTTGGAACACTATTATCTCTCTTCTTCTCAAATATGTGAGAGATGGGGGAAAGAACCTGCCCAAGTATGCTTCCACCAACTCTTCCCAAGTATCTACTGAAGCATATGGTAATGACTCATACCATGTGGCTACTATATCTCTTAAGGAAAATGGGAAGAGATGCAAGCTTTATCACCTCGGGTCTCACCTTATCTCGCTTTCTACTGTATTTGCCATCCCGAAATCTACCTAGACGTCGTCAGTCTTCGCTGGGTGGCCTGAACTGATGTTGTCAGAACTATCATATCAAGGCCGGCTTCGGGGCTCGTTGTTTACATCTACAATAGGTTGTCTGATTGCAGAGTATTCTTCCTGAATGATAGGCCTCCGAAAATCCTCCATTGTGTCAGTCATAGGAGGCCTTCTGGCTGCTATCCTTTTCTCCTCTGTCTGGTCATGTCTTTCATCTTCCATGGTTGTATTCTCTGCTCTTTTAGTCTTTCTTAAGCTTCTGAGCGTTTTTTCCAATTCCGCCTGGCTGCAACAGTGTCCGAACTCTGCTTCCTCGTGCATAAAGGATTTCGAAATCAAAACATACTCAGATTAATAGGATTAGTGGACCCTAAATTTATTTCAACATGGCTTGTTAAAGATCGCTAGTCGCTACAAACACGCTTATAAACTGCTTTTGGTCTTTTCTTTATAAAATATTTAGAAAAATGTCCAAATTAGCATTTCTTGTTAGAATATTGGATCTATTCAATCTTTTCAATCACTTCTAAGAACGTTTCATAAAAAACTTGTTTGCCTTTTCTATATAGACTAAAACCCTGAATTTTCATAGTTACAAGATTTTACACTTCTCTTGTGCCCATGTCACTTCGATAAATTTGTTTATTAAAATAATTCTTCTTAATGTTCATGATTTAAAAATACTGGTCTAGTCTATGACACGCAAGTGCACAAGTCATACAAGTAGTAAAATCTGAATGTAAGTCCGTGTATCATTCCCAATAGTAGATTGACAAAATTAGAGATCACCACCCTAACCACGAAATTCCATGCTATTTGGACTAAAAACTCATAGTGAAAGTTTTATCTAAAAATAAAGATCCTAGACTATTTACTAACCGTTGAGCTAAAACAAAATAATAAAAAAAATAAATGAATAAAAAATAAATGATAACTGAAATACTGGACTGAATCAGTTTCCTGTGGGAAACGAAAACTATCAAAGAATTACAATGAAACAGTCAATTCCTACACGAAAATACATTGCTCTGTTTTATGTATGGATCTGGATTTGTCCAAGATTTCCTAAATTTTGCAGTTGGATTTCTCCATATTCACTAGTTGGAAACCCTTGCTTCTCTCGAAGACAAGATCAAACTAGCTACCCGTATTTCCAATTCTCTTGCAAGATCTGGGCATTTTTCTTTCTCAATACTTCACACCCATTTCTTGATGATGGCAGATCTTTTGCATTTCCTTCTCAGGATTTTTGCAAAGTTTCTACCACTTAATTGGTGGCTCATCCTCCAGATCTATTGGTTCGTCCCTTTCCCTTGATTAGATCTCAGCTAACACTGGGTTTGGAACTTCCCTTTAGATTAAGGTGAACTCTCTGATTATTTATATTGTTAAATACTCCCCTCCAACTTTAATTATGAGCGAATGAGGGATTTATCAAATGAACTTTCAAAGCTCAGCAATTCATCAATGGTAGTCTTAGATACCTTAAGTGAATGTTCTTACCTCAGAATCTCCAACCTTCAGGTCACGCAGATGACATCCTGGAAATCAGAGCAAGATACATTCCCTCAACTGGTATTCGGTACTACTATTGGGAACTTATCAATTCAAAAATGACACCAAGTAAGTAAATCCCAACCCAAATAAGTTTCTCCATATTTTTGCAGAAAAGACTGTAACTAATCAGAATCAAATCCACAGAGTCAAAGTGGGTTCAATTACTACATTACAATGAAGAAATGAGTGCCGATCACGTACATCCAATTATGCACCCCAATGAAACCGAGAAGAAAATGAATTCCAAAAATTTGTCTAGATTTTTACAAATTTTCAGATAAAGAATTTTACGAAGAAAATAACATAAATAGAAATCCAGCCCACTGCTTTCCGTGACAGTCATAGATTCGTATCCGTAAAAGAATTCAAGAAGAAAGAAAATAAAATAAAAAAATAAAACTAAAAATTCTACTCTAGACTATACACCGAGTTCCCTCCTCGTTCCCTTTTCCGGGTAGTGAAGACGGAAAACCACTTACTATTCTAATATCTATTTATAACTGCAAACGTAAATCAATAATCCCCAAAAAACTCCAAGTGGAATTCTCAAAAGAAAAGCCCAATTCACTGTCTCAGGTCACGACCTCGGGTTGATGTCGCGACCTAGATTTCCTTTATTTGTTCCACTTCAGTTGCGACCAAGTTTCTTCAATTGCGACCAAGTTTCTTGCAGTTTCGTTGATTAGTGGTCGCGACCTCTCTGGCTCAGTTGTTCTCAAGAATTGATGTCGCGACCTTAGTCTCACGTCGCGACCTCGTTGTAGTTCCCTTCTGTTGCAACTCTAAGTCACGACTTCAATTTTAGGTTGCAACCTCCTTTTAGTTGTCACCACTTTAGTTCCGCTGGGTCGACTTTCCTTGTCGACCGCATGTCGCAACCTCGCTTTAAGGTTGTAACCACATTTATTTCTATCGCCTTACCGTGTCGTGACTTTCTTTTTCAGGTTGCGACCTTCTTTTCGGTCTTTTGCTTTGATGTAGCCAAAATGTATGTCGCGACCTCAATACTTGGTCGCGACTGCTTTTGATAGCCCCTTGCCTTTAAACAGGTCGTGACTTCAATATGATGTCGTGACCTCCGTTTGCTCCTTTCTGGTTGCAAGTTGTCTCAGTTGCTTTAACATAATTGCGACCTGGATGTCGATGCTCAGAGTGTATTTAGGTCACGACCTCAATGATTGGTCGCGACTTCCTTTTAGGTTCTTGACCGGGATATGGTCATGACTCCTTTTCTCGTAAAGACTTGTCATGAAGTTTTTATGTTACGACCTCAATATTAGGTCACGACATGGCTTTGTAATGCTCAATGTTTCTTAGGTCAATTTGATTGGTCGCTAATTCTTGGGTCCTTGAATAACAAAATGGTTAAAAACTTAGATTTCTAGAATCGGACTTCGCTTAGCTCACCAGTTACCCGTCGCAATTCTCGAGATGATGTCGCTAATTTCACTCAGTCCTTCATTTAAGAACTTGTTGCAACTTCAACTTTTCTTGCAGAGACTTACCCTATTACTTCATACTAACGAATCAATGTCACGACCTCGGGATTACGCTGGGCGACCTCGCCTTCATGAATATTTTCTTCGCTTCAACCACGCTTTCGTCGTAACCTCATTAACTCGGTCTCAGCGATGTTGTGACTCGAAATATCCGAACAAAAAAATCTCCTTGTCACGACTTTCTTTTTCTAGTTGTGACCCCTTCAAGGTAAGCTGAATTCCTTCTAATTTTTTGGCCGGATTTCGTCGTATTTTTCAGAAAATTAAATTTGAGCAAATTACCTGTGTTTCATTATAAGGACCAACAATTAACTTGTAATAAACTTTAAAATGGATTAAAAATCAAATGAGTTTTTGATCACTAAACTGCCTCCCGCTTTTTCTTCATGATTTACTTAAAGTTAGTAGGACTCCAAAATAAAAAAATTGTTATTTGAGCAAAGGGAACTATTATGCTTATTGGTACAAGTAAACTGAGGTTGTCAAAACCATTGAAAAAGCTCACATTCTATGAGTGTTGCAAGGTCTTTCTCTCCTCTGTTTGGAGCTCATAGTTGCTAGGACGGATTATCCATGATACGATATAGGGTCCTTCCCAATTGGGTCCCAGTTTCCCATGAGTAGGGTTCTTCCTTGCTGGCAAGAGTTTCTTGAGTACTAGGTCACCGGGCTTGAAACTATTACCTTGTCGTTGGTAGTCCCTACGCCTTCTGTAGCTTACTCACGCCTCTTCCAGGATATTCGAGGTTCAGGCGGAGAGTCTCCTGCTGTGCTCGATATTCGCTAATCCCGAATCTCAGTGACTCTAAATTCTAACCTTAATAGGGCTATCGCCCCATCGCAAATGCCAAGGCGAACGGTTTTTCGGAAGCTGCGTGACTTGCATGTAGTTTTGTATGCCCACGCACTCTCCGGGAGGTATTCCACCCATTTTCCCTTCGTCTTCCAACTTAGTCTTCAATGCCGCCTTGAGAGTCCTTATGCTGATCGACTTCGGTTGTCCTGCTAGATTGCTTAATGAGCTTCAGGACGAATAGTACTCTGATTCCGAGCCTAACGCAAAAGTTTTTTAATCCTCCGGGTTGTCGAACTCGCTTCCATTATCTCGAGCATCGCTGCTTTTGGGATTCGAACCGCGACATATGGACCGCCAAACAGTTAAGACCTTTACTGTGATTGTCGGCCAATGGCTCGCCAAGCCCATTTAAGGAAGTAGTCCACTCCTGGCAATAGCGAATTTGCATTGACCCCTTCCAATGGGCAGGGGCCCGAGTATGTCCAATCCCCACTACTGAAAAGGCCAGGGTCTTATAATCGAGGTTAGTGGCTTTGCTAGGAGATGGGAGATCTTGGCATGCTCTTGGTAGATTCTCAGACTTTCGACTCCAGTTCGTATGCCTGAGCATCGCACACAATACCCTTGCCTAAGGGTTTTTCTTGCCAAGGCCTGAGCTCCGATATGGTTGCCATAGATGCCTTCGTGCACCTCTCTAAGTACGTAGTTGGCATCTTCATTTCCTATGCATTTGAGGAGGGGTGCGGAAACCCTGCTTCTATAAAGGGTCCCCGCAAAAGAGCGAATCCGGGCCGACCTCGCTCTTAGTTTATGCTTCCTTCGATCGCTGGGCAATATCCCGTCTGTCAGAGTAGTCCCACAGAGATCCATCCAACTCGAGGCGGCCGGCTACTTAGAGGACCTCGTCATTGCACGCCCATCGAAGGTTCCATGAGGTTCTCGATCGGAACCCATCTGTCCAAATCTACTTACGACGCCGTTGCTAGCTTAGTTAGGGCGTCCGCTCGTGAATTCTCTGTCCTTGGGATGTGTTTGACCTGAACCCGTACGAACTTTTTAAGCAACTCATGTGCCTTCTTGAGATAACGGATCATCTTTTCGCCTTTCGCTTCGTAGTCATCTTCTATATGTTTTACCACCAACTGAGAATCGCTGCATGCCTCTAGTTGATCAGCCTCCATGGAGTGGGTGAGGTTTAGTTCAGCAATGATGGCTTCATATTCGGCTTCGTTGTTGGAGGATTGGAATCCGAATCTGAGTGCATGTTCTACGTCAATCTCGGCCCGAGGTCGTGAATCAAGCCTCGCTTCCAATTTCGTAGAGCTAGCGGCCCATTCACGGATAACCTCTAGACGGGAGTGTTGAGCGCGAGTTAGAGATTTCGCGGGCTCTACCGAGGTGAATTCCGTGATGAAATCTGCCAAAATTTGCCCTTTGATCGCTATTCTTAGCTTGTACCTAATGTCGAATCCTCGCCGCCTATGGCCCATTTCACCGCCTTTTCGGGAGGTTTTTGGTTTGTGCACATTTGCTTCATCGGGTGTTCTGAATTTCATAGTGTGGGTTGGAATTATGGCCTAAGTCTTCTGAGGCGGTCATTGATTCGCGCTACGTAGGTGTCGGAATCAACACATTTATAAACCTAGTTTCTCCATCGCAGAACAAAGCTACCGCAGATAGTGGCTCTAGGGTCGAATACGTGGATGGGTTTTCTTCAGACAAATGATTACTGCTAAAAAATGATGAATTAAATTTGGATTTTAAGGTTTGGGTAAAAACAGGGGAGGTTGATAGTGTGCAAATTAAAATTAAAATGAAGAAAAATAAGAAAAAGAAATCCTTGAAGTCTTGGGCCACTGGGCTTAGGGTTCTAGGTTAACCAACATGTACTCGGGTCTTTATCCTCATTGGTAGCAATATGACATATAGTCATTTCCCAAACCGACTCCTGCTAGCTTTAAAACCTAGGACCCAAGATTTTCCTTTGAAAGATGGCATTTAATTAGGGCATAAATATCCCTAACAAGTGAAAAAACAAACACATCTCAAAACCCTACCCCACACACCACAGGAGACAACTAATTGGGCATCAGTGGATATAATGAAAGTATCCACTTAACCCAAAAAGCTTGCCAAATACACATTAAGGAGGACATGCTTAAGAGATTTTAACCTAAGGTGAGAAGCAGGAACATAAATACCCATAACTGCATACATGAAAAATGCGAACTTGCATTTAATTAACATTCATGGTCCCATACGTGAAAACCTACCTCCGGACCCATCTTTACAAGAATAAATATAAGGCACTAATGAATATCACTCGAATCTAATAATAAGTATCCATTGAATTCCTAAAAGATTGCCAAATACTGGTCAATCAAGATGTATCTAGGAGATTTAAACCTAGAGTGAAGGATAGGAACACAAATGAAAATAAATGCCTACGTTAAAAACAGAGGACCGTCAGTTACCTCCAAACCATTGTCCAGTAGCCCTCCTCTTCAAGGAGGAAGAGGTCTAGCCAACCATCCTCCAGTTGTCATCCCTTTATGGAGGTTCGCAAATGAGAAAGGGAGAGAAAATGAGAGAAAAGAAGAAAAACGGGAGAACTTGAGCTCTAATTGTATTCACAGCAAAACAAACCGTCTCCTAACAATGTATACAAATGGCTTATATAGCCTTACAAACCAAGTGAAATACCATACAATCCAAACATAAGTGATTACAACAAGGGTAGAAAGGAGAAAAACCAAAAACTGTAAGAAAAACAACAAAAGCGTGAAATGCAGGAGAACAGGGGCTGCAGAAAGGAACAAAGAAGCCGGGAGGCGTGTGAATGTTGCTCGCAGGAAAAGCATTCTTGCAGTGGTGCATTGTTCTTCACTTTTTTCTCTTCTTTCCTTCTAGGATATTATCTGTAACGATGAGTTTGACTCGAATTCTTCATGCTTGGATCGACTCAACAATTTTGGCATAATTAGTCACAGAAAACCCGCAAAATTCTGCCACAAATGCGATCAAGAGGAATAATAGTGACCTTAATGTGCAATCAAAGTTAATTAGAATTATTAGTACACAAAAAGCACCCAAACCTATAATAAAAAGTGGTTCAAAATAGCACCTTTTGGGCACTCAATCACACCCCTTAACTCCGCACATTACAACCCTTAGCAATGAAAGAAAGAAAGAAAGAGAGAGCATACAAAACGATAACAAAATTATGTTACAAAAACATAGCAAGCTCAAAAGGTCAGGAATGAGTAATGCCTAACCCTAAGTAAAATTCATCAAAGCCTTGCCTAATAACTATCTCGAGAGAATGAATTCCATACAAAATTGAGTATCAAAAGAGTTTCCTTCTCGATGACTCAACCAGGAACTTCCACCAAAATCTACGTGTTTGTTTGATCATCTCTCAACAATAAACTGCCAAACTGCACTCTCCCCCCAACCAAGCTATTGGCACAACCTAGTATGTTAACCAACCTAAATAGATCAGGACCCACTCTTATTCCATAACTCTTTTTGTGTTGGAGAGGTGCAATGCTGAGTAATCGACCTCACCGAAGTCCATGTAATGGGGATCCACTGATGACTCCCAACCAATTAAGGCTTAGGGCATCGCAAGTCATAAGGGTCTTTGACCACTAACTCTGTGTTTCACCCCTAATTCGAATGAATTCAAACTCCAAGACTACAACTCGCTAAACTCCACCCATCCACCCGTAACGAAGCACTGTCAGGCTCCCAACCAAGCTTAGTGGCACCAGTTGTAAAGGCGCCATAAACCCTGACCGTGCTCGAGTTTCAAGGCAAAGCTTTGCAATTGTTTTTCTTTTTCTTTTCTTTTTCCTTTCTTTTTCTTTTTGGAAGACACATTCGCCTTCTTTCCACAAGGGTCCTTAACCTATTAAAGGTAGTCAATGACACTAGGATAGGTTGAGCAAAGTAAAGGAGGTTGCGCAGTTTTTCAGCCTACCATTGAAACCTAATGTGCTCGGTGTGTGGTTAGCTAAAGGTGGAAGAAAAAGGTCGAAATCAACAAGAATTCTACTAATCATCCACTCAACTAGGCATGGCACCAATCTAACAAAGACAGAATTAGACAAAGTTTTAACTTTTCAAACTTGCAAGTTAAGCAAAACCACAAAAAGTGTGTGCAATTTTTGAAAAATTAAGCTGTATAGTATAACAGCTTCACAAAAAGGAAAACTAGCAAGCCAACAACATCACAAATGGGCTTTCAATATAAAAACAAAAATAAATGCCACTTCCTTCGCTAACTTTCCCCCCAACCAAATATCACATTATCCACAATGGGTCTTGGATTGGAAAGTTAGAGAAGGAAGTGTTACCTCCTTGATGATATGTGCTCATTTTTGGATAGGAGATTTCACAAACTTTCCATCGACACCTTATTCACTCTGTTTGGGCTTCAAATAAACAAGTTAGAGAAGAAAAGAGAGGAAAAAGGGACCAATTGGAGAATTTTGAAAATTACACCTTATAAACCTCTCAAAAGTGTTCTTCTAGCCATATTTGGATTCTACACTCTTAAGCTTTCCAACTGGGTATCAAAACACCTAAACGGAGATTGGATGAAAAGCCGAGGGAGCCAAGGGAAAATTGCAAGTTACGAAATTTTTTTTTTTTCAATTTTTTTATATATATATGAGAGACAAATTTTTTTTAATATATATATATATATATATATATATATATATATATATATATATATATATATATATATAATACAATAATACTAATAAATAATAATAATAATATACATATATATAAAAAATAGCACAATGCACTAAAAACAACCGCTACAGAGACACACGCACTAAAAACAACTACATAAAGGGAGTCTCCATGCACTATTTGCAAAGGCGAATTTCAAGTAGTCGCTATGACTGGGCAACCCCGAAAAATTCGTTGTGCTGCGAAATTTTTCTAGGTGAGCTCCTTCTGCAAACTTGACCAAAAATGCAAAAAATAAACACGTAAAAAATTAAGAAAATTTCTGCGTAAAAATGAAAATTAATATAAAAATAAAGATTAACTAAAAATTAATCAAAATCTAAGAAGAAAAATTAAAGAAATCAACATAAAAGAAAATAAACTAACATAAAATAAGAAAAATGAAAACAAAAATGAGTGAACTTTGTTCACTCAAACCAGTTGCTCAAGTCTTGTCCAGTAGTGCTAGAGGAACTGGTGAAGCTTAGAAATGCGTAGGTTCCAAAGCTCCAAATCGAACTTAAAGACTGAACCATCCACTATTCCATGCAACGTGGGAGGGTCAAGCAATGCCTCGATGTAGTGGCAAAGGCTCGACTGCGGGCCACTAACTTCCTAAATTGTGCACCTAAGAAGGTAGATGGGTCAGCCCTCGAGCTTTGGGAGCCGGAGTTTTGGGTGTGGATTGTGCTGCAGGTAAAGGCAAGATATACATTGGCAAGGCTATTTTGGGTCAAGTGCTGGCACTAGGATCTAATTTACGGGATTGGTCAAGGATACTTTATGAGCTCTTTCCCTATTTCCTTTCCATCGCCTCCTCAGCCAAGATTGGGAGTTCTTCCACGTACGCACAACAGCACTAATAGCTGAGGATTCAGAATTTTCTATCAGCCCTTCTTGTAGCTGCTGTTGACACTGCTCCTCTACCATGGTGTCACTCAGGCACTCTTCCTCAGGTGGACATTGCTGCTTTTCGATGAAGTTTTCAATGGAGTCTTGCAGGTTGTCCCATTTATGCTCAAAGTCATTTTTCAGCCCATCAAATTTATTGTTCAAATTGTCTTCCATGCGATAATTTCTTATTCAATGGGCATTAATCCTTTCGTTTCGCCACAAAGTCATCCACCATCTAGGTAAGGTCCAAAATGGGTTGTTCAAATGAAGGGATTTGACCAGGCGGCCGAGGTGACTCCGAGGAGCTACACACAATATGGAGGTTCAAGAGGTATACTCGTGGAGGTCTTGTCTCTATGATAATTTGTGATTCTCCAACTATGGTAGTAAGTACTACCATATGGTGAACTCATCCATTGGTTTCTATAGTCCTCATGGACATATATTTGTATTCTCCACAGGTATCGATAGTGTTGCTCTCCTCTAGGTACTCCATTGGACCACACCCGCTTTCAAAATGCACTCAGAGGCAAGAACAGGCAACACAAAACAATCCCGCAAAGAAATTTTTCTTTCTTTTCTTTTACAGTAAAATGAAATAAATAAATAAAACGACTGAATATAAAAGAAATTCACCAATACTTGTGATGAGGATCACAAGTGTTCCACAGCTCGTCAAATGCACTTAGGCACCATCCCCGGCAACGACGCCATTTGATTCGTGCCACAGTAGGTATCGGAATCAACAATATTTATAAACCTAAATTTCCTCCTACTGTCGTAGTAAAGCTAACAAGTAGTGATAATGGCTCTAGGGTCGAAATACGTGACGGGTTTTCGCACAAATGATTTACTGTTAAGCTCAAAAATGGTGAATTAAATTTGGATTTTAAGGTTTGGGTAAAAATAGGAGAGGTGGATAGTGTGCAAATTAAAATTAAAATGAAGAAAAATAAGAAAAAGAAATCCTTGAAGTCTCGGGCCACTGGGCTTAGGGTTCTAGGTTAACCAACATGTACTCGGGTCTTTATCCTTGTGTCGGAGCATTTATAGTCATTTCGAACCGGATCTTCATTTAGCTTTAAAACCTAGACTCTTGATTTTTCTTTGAAATATACATTTAATTGGGCATAAATATCCCTGAAGTAGTTGAAAACACATCTCAAAAAACCCTACCCTACACAACTAATAGAGACAACTATCCAGCATCGCGATCTAATGAAAGTATCCACTGAACCCCAAAAGCTTGCCAAATACACATTAAGGAGGGCATGCTTAAGAGATTTTAACCTAAGGTGAGAAGCAGGAACATAAATACCCATAACTGCATACATGAAAAATAGTAGAACTTGCATTTAACGAACATTCATGGTCCCATACAGTGAAAACCTACCTCCTGGACCCATCTTACAGTAACAAATAGAGGGCAACTAATGAATATCACTGAATCTAACAATAAGCATTCAATGAACCCTAAAAGATTGACAACACTCGGTCAATCAAGATGTATCTAGAGATTTAAACCTAGAGTGAAGGATAGGAACACAAATGGACATAAATGCCTACGCACAATGCAGGACCGTCGCTACCTCCAAACCGTCATTTAGTACCTCCTTCAAAGAGGAGGTCTAGCCAACCATCCTCCGGAAGAACCTCGAGGAGGTTTAAGTACCGAGAAAAGGAGAGAGAAAATGAGAGAAAAGAAGAAAACGGAGAACTCGGAGCCTAATTTTATTCACGCGAAAAACCGTCTCCTAATAGTGTATACAATGGCTTATCAATAGCTTAAAAGTCATCTATTTTAACCATTTTTCTGTTTAATTTTCATATCAAAAGAGACAATTACTTTAAAGAAATATGAAGAAACTCACCCATTTGTTATTAGAAGGTAGAATGGAAGAAAGAAGAAAAAGCGAGAAAATGCGTAGTCATGGAATAAAAGTGCGCCAATCGCGCAGCGTAATGAAAAAGAACTGCCGAGCCACACAGCTGGGGGTTTACACAATTCGTTATGAGGTCGCGACATCGAAATCGAAGGAAATCGATGTGGTAATGCGACATGGATAATGTTATAGAAGCGCGACATGAAATCGCTTCATGAGAAAGAATCAGAAGAAATGAGTCAGGTCGCACGAGATCGTTGTGACATCAAGAACCACAGCCAAAGCTACGTAAAGTCATGAATCGGGGTCGTGACAAGGGATTGATGTCGCACAAGAAGAGCAATCAAAGGAAAGATACAAGTGGCGGCACGACAAAACATGCAAGAATCGCCATGTCACGACAACATATTGATGTCGCGATATCATGAGAAAACGCTTGAAACCCGCAAATCCTTTAGTTGGATGCCACGATAAGAGATTGATGTCGCTACATCCGCGACAAGTTAAAGACCGCAAATTTGCCGGCGTCGCGACGTGGGATCGAGGTCGCGACATCAGGAGAGGCCAGTTGAAATCTGCAAAAGGCGTGACTAGATGTCGCGACAGGAGATTGTTGTCGCGACACCAAAAGCAACCAGTTGAAAGCTCCAGAGAACTAAGTTGAGGTCGCAATAGCAGATCGACACGTCGCGACATCGTGAAACTACCGATGAAAGTCAAGGGAAATGAACTTTGCCACGACAAGAGGTCAAGTCAATGGCATCAAAAGCCATCAAGTGAAGATCGCGTTATAACTGATAACGCTGACATGAGATCAAGTCATACACAAGACTCCGCCAACAAGGTTAAAGCCATAAAGTGAGGTCGCGACAAGATATCGATGTCGTGACATTAGGAACGACCAGATCAAAGCTGCAGAGCCATAAAGAGATGTCGCGACAAGATATTGAAGTCGCGACATCATGAGCGACTCAAATGAAGCTTCACAGCTCCTGGCATGATGCCGCGACAAGAGATTGATGTCGCGACATCCGAAGACATCGCTTGAAGATCGCAGATGACTCGAAATGACAAGCCGCTGATAAGATATCGACGTCGCGACATCAGGAGAGAACAATTGAAACCTGCAAAGACGTGAGAAGATGTCGCGACAAGATATTGATGTCGCGACATCATGAATGACCAATTCAAGGTTACATAGAGTAAGTTGATGTCGCGACGAGAGATTGATGTCGCGACATAGATGATGTCATGACAAGGAAACTGAGGTCGCGACTTGAAAGGTAGTTTGGGGCCAGCCACTTGAAATCCACAAAATAAGACATCGGGATTAGGCCCAACCTGAGGAACCCTATAACACAAGAGCCACCCGTACTCTCATTAAAGTAGTTTACGCCATGCATCTAGAGAACTGATAGTCGGCTACTCATTTTAGTTTCGCTTTTCTTTTATTTTCTTCAATGTTGATAATTAGAGGATTAGATTAGATTTGACTGCTCGATTTTTATCATTTTCTCGGAATTGGATGTAATCGTTCTGCGAAGAAGCTGAATACAGAATTCAATTCTTTTCAAATTACCACCTGAGTTAGTTCGCATAAATTTCGAATTTATTTTATCCGCTTTGCAATGCGCTTATTCTTATGATAAGAGGAATGTCGTAGTGTGTAATTCGCAATTGAGGAAACTCAAATTAGTCATGGAATGCTATTGTCGAATTTATCTTTCCTATTGTTATTTCAAAGAAATTGCGAATTTCAATATGAATTTACTTTCAAGCTATAAGGTTTAAAGTTTGATTCGACATCGCTCTTATACCCGTATTAAGAAGTGTTTCATTGCTCTGATTTCAAGGAGGTTCTCTGAGTGACACAGAGATTACATTCCTGGGAGCTATGAATATCTCTTTAAAGGTATATTAACCTGCTATTAGTGATCTATTGTGCTTGGTGAGTTTACTTGGATAAATCCTCTCGCTCAAATCAAGATCGAGTCGAACGAGTTATCCATTTAACAAACAAAGAGTTCACCTCAATTCTGGATATGAGGCCAACCCGTGTTAGTCGCGAGATCTAATCATGAGAGGGTGATCTATTCTAATTTGAGGACGAGTAACTGAAGTTGTATATCCCGGGCTTTGACCCATAACTCGGGAGCTAAGGTTTACAAAACATAAATGGGTATGGAAGTATTGCAAAAGAAAAATACTCACTAAGAAGTCCTCAAGTAGTAGTTATCTAATTCCTCGCATTTGAGAGAATCAGTCAAAAATTAGATAATGAAATGTGAAGTGGAGAGATCCACCAATTATTAACGCCGACGTGATTTTTGAAATCAAATTCAAGAAAAATTTACAAGTCGACAATGTGAATTGATTCTTCAATAGCATTGATCTTAATGCTCTCTAAACGATTATTCAATTTCTATTCATTTTCCTAACTATTAATTATTCTTTATTCTTTGCATAAGTTTATTGTTCATTTCGCTTATCTCCCCTATGTTCATTTAATTTCCAAAGACCTTAATGCCGGATCTTACTATCATTTAAGGTCCAAATAGTATGGAAATTGAGTAGTCGTGGTAGTTGATTTAAAATTTCGAAGTTCTCTGAGGGATTCTAAATCCATTTTATTACTTGCCGACCTGTGCACTTGCAGAAAATCAGATCAAAACCAAACTTTGAAAATGAATTACTCTAGGAGATTTTTGGTTTATATATTATAATTTCAACGAAGTTTATGGCAAGGTTGCCGGGGATTAGTTAATAGTCCTTGGGTAGCAGTGTTGTAAATTTTGTATGCACGTTTTGGTCTCAACAAGTTTTATATGCCAAGCATGATCAAAGAATTCTAATAAATCAATATTCGAAGGAAAGAAGGATATACTAATTGGACATTTAAAGAAAAAAGAACAAAATAGATTTTCGCGTTGTCTGGGCCACACTAACCTTAACGAAACACATTGAATATTTGATGATTTGACTAATCCTATTAATGGGAGTGTGTTTGCTTTAAAAACTTGATGCATAGGAACGTAATCGATCCGACCTGCAAATGATACGTAAATAGAAAGGACGTAAGCTCGGGAGAAAGAATTAAGAAGGCGTAAACTCAACTATGCGTAAGAAAGGCAGGATCGTTGGTAAATACATATCGAGGAGGCTAAAGGCCTCCGGCCACCGATACAATGAAGGATTTCGGAGACCAATTATACAGAAGAATACTCAAATGATCGCCAAATCAGCTTGATGCTAATAATTTTGAATTGAAGCCAAAGACTGGACATAATTTTGGTCCAGAAGATCGCTTTATCGGTCATCCCACCAAGATCCAAACGAGCACTGAAGATTCTCAGATGGCTAATAATCGTTGTCGAATGGGGGTGAGACCAAGTCATAAAACCTGATCTCATTCCCATTTTCCCTAAGAGAGGCTAAAGAGCCTTACATGGTATGAATCATTCACATATGGTTCTGCTGACACTGAGGAGTTAGTTGAGTCTACTTTAGGTAGATATTCTTTCCCCAAACCCCCTAACCATAAAGAAGGAGGGAAATCATCAGGTTCCAAATAGGGGGAAGATGAAAGCCCAGATAGCTCTGGGAAAGATTCAAATAGTTGCCGAGAAGATGTCCAATGCATGGATGGGACCAAGACTCTCGTATGGACATCAGATATCACAAGAATGATATATCAAAAGGATCATTGATGCTTCATAAGCTAGGAGCATTCAAACGAAAAGTGCCGAAGAGGCAAAAGAGCCGATTGAAGACCGGGCAATGTAACATGAAAACTCCTTCTCCGAGCTTTCAAGAGAAACACAGAGGAAAGGATCATGGAGCCGAAAGCAAGATGACAAACTACGGAGGCCAAGTCGACGCCATTATGCAATGTGCTGGACAAGCAAGAAAGAAAGACACACCGCTTCATGAAATAGGAGCAATTGAAAGGGGAGTTAATGAAGGGTAGCGCCGAGGGTAAATCAAGAACTTTATGATGTCAAGAGGTTAATTATTTGGGTGAGCTAAGAGCCTTACCATTTCAAACCCAATCCTAACCTTCCAAAGACATTATCACCCGCAAAGACTAGAACCATGAGAACTTCAGAGTGGTGGAGGGGCCTCAAAGCCAAAAAGGCAGGATGCAACCTCATCACTGGTATCAAGAAACACTACACCATGAAGAACAAAGAAGGAAGTTGGAGCACGTAAACGAATATCGTGGTCGAGGAGGGCCCCATCTCGAGGAATGTATGCCGCAGCTTGGCTGGGATAATAAAGTCGTTGAACCCATGAACAATGTTTGAGAATTGGAAGCAATGCTGCACACCAAATTTTCGTAACACTACCAATGCATCCTCGAAGAACCCGAGACACAAGTGTGGCAATGGCCCTAACCCCGCAGCCGTATGGAAAAGACGCCCCAAGTGACACAGGAAGAACCTAAAGACCGTATGGTCGCGGTACCTTAGAGTGGGAAGGAGTTAGAAGAGATGAAAGAAAAAGATGACAGCAACAAAGAAGTAGCAAGACCATAAAGGGAAGAGACACTGGAAAATGAAAAAGAAGGAGTAGAAAAGAAGAACATCCAAGGATCAAAGCCTGCAGTCCCATTTCCGCAAAGACCATAGAATCAAAGATGGAGGAGCAAAGCCATGGCACTCTGAAAACTTCTAAGCCGGAGATCAAGATGCCTTTATCAAGTGGTGACTTATGCCACTTTTATGCAAAATTTCAAGGACATAATTTGTGCAAGAAAAGAAAAATAAGAGAAGAAGGAATAGTGAATCTCCACCGTCACTACAAAGGTAGTAATCGTAAAAGAACAACCAGCAAAGATTAAGGACCCGTGAAGTTTCACAATTCCTGTATTGTCGAGGAATGGACTCACGAAAGCCTCTGCGGACTCAGAGCTTAGTATCAATCTCGATGCCTCTTTCGTTGCCAAGAAATTAAGTTTGGGGGGAGTTTTGCCCCCACAACCGTTACTTCAAACGGCGCATGTGATCATGGTGAAACCTCAAGGGGCCATTGAAGATGTGTCGTCACGTTGGGAAGTTTGTATTCCCAAAGACTTCATCATTCTGGACATGGAAGAAGATTCACAAGTACCCCTACTATTGGGAAGACCATTCCTAGCTACTGGAGCTGCCCTGATTGACATGCAAAAAGGAGTTCTTATCTTGAGGGTTGGAGAAGAAGCTGCTGTTTTTAACTTGATCAAAAGTATGCAAAATATAGACAGGGACAAGGAAGGTTGCAATGTAGCCGATTTTGTCTCTCTACTTCCAACCGTGATGTTAACAATGATTGTAACACTCCGCGATCAATGAAAAGAGATGAATTCCCTGTGATATCAAGATGTCTATTCGAATTTCCATACGCTAGCTTATTCTATAGAAAACCTGTGTTGAGCTTGAAGCAAAACGTAAAAGATAATAAAAATAGTGAAAAAGAGGAAATTCATCAAGAGACCAAGATGTATGGGCCAGTTTTGGAAAGAGTTGCCATGTCATTTTTAAAGTATGCCTACTTAGAATTACCAAGAAAAACCGTTGATCATTTCAAATTCTGCACTCGTGACGCCGAGGAATCAAAGATCATTTAAAATATTATGAAGCATAAGCAAGGGAATCACTAGCTTGGTCATCCATTGAAGAGTCAAGGGTATCACCAACAATTTGCATGCATAAGATTCCTCGCTAGAAGAGACTTCAAAACCATCCGTAGAACATCGAGAAGACCAATCTAGTGACAAGGAAGTAGCCGAAAGGAGGTACTCAAATTGTCAATGCCGGTTTTATCTACGCTATTTCGCATAGTCCCTGGGTGGCTCCAAATTCCATGTGGTTCCAAAGAAAGGGGGTTTATCGTGGATCGTAAATGAAAAAATGAATTGATTCCAACAAGAACAAAGTGGATTGTGATGGAGGGTATGTATTGATTAAGGAAGTTGAATACAAAGAACCGTGAAAGATCATTTTCCTGCCTTTCATTGATCGATGTTGGATAGGTTGAAGGTAACACCTCACTTTTGTTTTCTCCGATGTGGGTACTCAGATACAATCAGATTGCTATTGCACCGAGGATCAAGAGAAGACCACGTCACATGCCCTTATGGTATCTTCAGCCTTCGTATGATGCCATTTGGGTTATGTAATGCTCCAAAATTAAGAATTCCGAGGTGCATGATGTCTATATTCTCGTATTTCCGTTGAAGAAGTGATGGAAATTTTCATGGATGATTTTACCAGGTATGGATCCACTTTGATCAATGTTTAAACAATCTGAAACAAAGACTTCAAAGATGCCAAGACAAATAGCACTAAATCAGGGAAAATGCCATTTATAGTAATGTATGGTATTGTTCTTTGGGTATGTAATTCAAGCATCGACTAGAAGTTGACCAAACCAGTATCCATTATCAAGACTCTTGCACCCACCTTACCATTAAAGAAAAGGAGTAAGAAGTTTGGGGCATACCGATTTACGTAGAGATTCATCAAAGACTTTTCAAAAATAGCCGCACTAATTATGCAGACATCGAAAAGGATACAAGGTTCAATTTTTGATGACTCCGCAAGGATGCTTTCGATGAAATCAAGACCGACAAGGCACCTATAATAATGCACTGCACGGAATCGTGGATTTGAATGAGCGTGATGCTGGATTTTAAGTATGTGGAGCCGTGGTTTCAAAAGAAAAGAGAAAGTATTCAAAATATACTATGCTAGTAAGACCTTCACCAAGCACAAGAGAACTACTCAAATTAACCCGAAAAGGAGATGCTAGCCATAGTATTTTATTTGTGAAAAATTTAGACAATACATGATCCTGTGGTAACTACACCGATCATGCAAAGAATCAAGTACTTACGTCGAAAAGGAAGCTAAGCCAAGATTGATATATGGAAGGCTGCTTGCAAGAGTTTGATTTGAAATGAAGATATAAAGATGTGACAATGTGATAGCCGACCACTTGTCAAGAGTAGAAAGAAGCGTTGATGAAGAAGAAAATAAAGGGAAGCACGTAGAACTTCCCAGATGAGCAATTGTTTAAGGTTTCCTTCCAACTTCCATGGTATGTCGATATTGTGAATTATCCTGGTTTGCGGGAGTAATGTCAGACCAAATACCAACGTAAGAGGAACCCAACTGATAAAGCATATATTATATCTGGGATGACCCACTATTATTCAAGAGAGTGTTTGACATGATAATAAGAAGATGTGGTGCTAGAAGGTGAACAAGGCAACATTTTAAATGAATGCCATGCATCACCATAATGGGACATTTTTCTCGAGAAAGAACAGCCACAAGATACTCCAATCGTGGTTTTATTGGCCCAATTATCTTCTCGTGAGATTGTAGAGGTGAAATTGTGTGATCGAAGTGCCAAAGGATTAAAATATCGCAGCTAGGAATGAAATGCCCTAAAAGGTATTATGGTGATACAATTTTGATGTTCGGGGAATGATTATTGGACCTCACCATCATTGGAAACCTATACATACCGCCAGCGCAGATTACGCCTCCAAATGGGTGGAAGCAAAGGTCTTGTCCAAGGAATGATGCTACGCTGTGAGTTTCTTGAAAAGAATATTTTTGAGTGGCCTGAACCCCCATAACCATCATTAGTGATGGGGGAACCCATTTTGCAAACAAAATATTTGCAAAACTCATGAGCAAGTATGGGATCAAGCATATAATGAGTTTAGCTTATCATCCCCGCACTGTAATGGACAAGGTAAATTTCCAATGTGATCAAAAGAATACTTGAAAAGACCGTGGAGCCTGGCGTGAAGGATTGGTCTCTCCAAACTGATGATGCACTGGCTTACAGATCATTACAAACCCCCATTGGAATGTCCCCATACGTAGTTGCTTTGGCAAACCATGTCATCTACCTCTTGAATTAGAACACAAGGCAATGGGCCATCAAGAAGTTAAACTTCGATTTTAAGGCTGCAAGGGAAGAAAGACTACTCCAACTGTCTGAATTGGAAGAACTGAGAAATGAAGCTTATGACAATGCTCGAATATACAAAGATAAGACAAAGAATGGCAATGACCGAGAATTTTGAGAAAGAGTTCAGAACAGGGAATGTGTCTGGCCATAACTCTAGAATCGAAATTATTTGAGTGGAAATTAAAATCCACTGGAGTGGGCCATACAATGCTGGTGTCAAGTACTACATTTGGAGCAAGTGACACCGAGGACTCCAAGCACGGCGAAGAATTCAAGGTCACTGACAAAGGTTAAAGCATTATCTCATAGGAGGAGGAAATTGAAGAACTCCAACCGGTTCTTGAGGAAAAGAAGAAGTACTACAACAAAGAAGTCCAAATTTAAGGACTCAAACCGAGCAACTAGTGGGAGGCAACCCATGAGGATTAAATTTGATTTTAAATTTCAAATATTTCTTTCTTTTAGTCGATGAATTAGGTCGAATTTGTTTTCTAGAAGGATAGATTTAATTTTTAGAAATCGATTGTAGTTTAATTATAATTTTCTTGAATATTGCAGTGATCTTCTGCAAGAGATAAAGACATGAATAGCAAGGCAACTACAGAATAATCTGCCAACTCTGCAGGAGTCGCCATACGAGAAAAAGGGAGTAACCTTCTCCTAACCCACCTCAGATAGATTGAACTAATTGTTAAATCTTTGCTTAAAATATGCCTCGAAGAGATGTCTAACCAAGCTGGGAATCAATAAGAGAATTCAAAGTTTTTGAAATCATCAATTAAGGGCTTGTGTCACTTACTGTATGGGTTATGTCGCGACAAAGCTAATGTCCCTACAAAACATCATGTCGTGGGACTAGCTTGGAAAGAACAATTAGTGGGTATTGAGGAGCTGAGATACATGTCATGACACACCGTGATGTCGACGTTGAATTAAGTTTCCAAATTGGAGAAGGATTGTCGCCACATCAAATAATTCCTGAAAAACCCCGTATTGTCGCTTTGACATCCAGGTAATGTCAGGACATAAAAGGCGCATATGCCAACTACTCATTTCAAAAGTCTCAACTGAATGATCTCAAATGAAAAGAGGCGGAATTGAAGTCGCAAATACGTTCCTAATTGAAGCATTAATCACCCACGAACATTGGATTGAATCTGCAACCGTTTGGAAACTTTCTGCTCACTTAAACCCACATAACTATTCACCTTGTCTTCCTCCGAGTCTCAACCCCAAAAAACCCTAGCTCCAAACCTTTCGAAAAAGCTTTTTCTCTCGCTTTCCAATGGCTGAAATTCCCACCCTAGTCCTCAACCTAGACGTAGATTATGAGGGAACATCAACAATCTAAGAAGAAGAAACTCGCTAAGGAGAACAAAGTAGATGAGATTCTGGGTCAGAAGAACAAGGTGAGAGATGCTATCGAAGCACCCGAAGCCCTGGACTTCAAGAAAGAGCTTAAAGGGAGCAGGGAAAGAGGAGAGAAGAAGAAGAAGTAGAAGATTCGTCTCTGTACTATTATCTCTGGAAGAAGTATTATGCTAACAAGGGTTTGCTGCGTAGAGGAGATCCAAACCCCCCGCTACTCCTTTCAAGGAGATGATAGAACAGAGAGGATGGGAGAGTCTCTACGCACAATTTAAAATCAAAGTACAAAGATCGGTAAGAGAGTTCTACTCAAATATGGTAGGAAGGAAGGATGGAGCAGTTTGTGTTAGAGGAGTCTGGGTTTCATATGAGGCAAAGGCCATCAACGATGCCTATGGCATGACAATGCACAAGCATGGTTCCAAATTCAAGAAAATTTTGGAAACCGACCTTAGAAAGATTGGCCACAGAAGCTCACCCGATGGAAGGTGCAAGAACAAGGAGAAGTGAAAGCCAAGAACTCGAATGTGGGAAGCCCCACCGAGGAAGCGAAGGTATGGTTTTACTTCCACACCTCATACTTATTCCAACAAAACATTTGTGCAATATGAGAGAACAAGAGCTGTACAGAGTGCCATTCAGCGTATACAAGATCAATGTAGGAAAGCAGCATGAGAATTCTATCATGAGGTATCATGAAGGGAACAAAAGAGGTTTTATTCCTCACCCAGCACCATCGTTTCATGCTTGAAGGTCAGTGAAAGGAATTGGGAGTCGTGGCGCAGAAGAAGTCCCAGAGCTTCACCACTCCTTCCACAGGAGTTAGCAAGTGACCAAGAAACCGTAGGAAAAGGAGGCCGGTAGAGAATGTAGGTGAAGCCTGCCAAGACCGAAAAGGAGACCTGGGAGGACCACCCACCAAGACAGAAAGACCCATGAACTCACCCCGATTACTGAACAATGGACATATTGCCAGCATAATGAAGGCAGGATGAAGGTGCTCTGTCAGACTCTCCCATCCTCGCCGCCTCTCCCTCCCGCACGAAACGTAAATTTCAACATAGAGAAAGCTCAAGAGGAGCACAAGAGAACAACTCGATACTGGAAGCTCTCAATGCCATGCAAAAGATATCAGAAGAAAGAGAGAAGGGATGGAACTTAAAACAGAATTCGTAGAAGGCATGTATGAAAAAGAATTCGAAAAGAAAGACCAACAGCTGAGGACAGAGCTAAACGTAAAAGAAAGTGAAACATGAGGTGGACATGAAGAAGAGAACAACAAGGGAAAGAAGAACTCAACAGATGGAATTACTAGCTAAAGAAGGAGAAGAGTTTAAGAAAGAAATGAAGGAAAGAGATCACAACTGCTAACAAACTCCGCAAACTAAGTCAATTAAGCTTTATAACAATCGCTGAGCTGGATTCAACCCCAAGATTGTTGCAGAAAAAGATACAGAGCATGACACCAAATTCGGGAGCAAATCAAGGGTCGTTATCATAACCCTACAGAGGGTTTGAAAACAAACCGAATGATGTGAGACAAAAAGCAATGGGAGTAACAAACTTACAAAAGTAAGAAGGAAAAATTGGGATTTGATTAACAAATAATCTTTCTAAATTCTTAAAGTCATGACCAAAACGGAGAATACAATGAATGGCTTTGTGAATATGATGTACTCGAACAAAGAAATGATTCTAATGAGATTGTCATTGAAGAAATTGTATGGAGAGGGAAACCAAGAAGAGAAAGGAAATAGTGAAATGAAATTTCCCTTCATTCCCAAAATTACGAACACTTTTGCACTGATCCCCCGATATTTTTGCTAAATTTCTTCCAAAAGAAAAAATAGACCTTCTCCTCGCTCTAACCTTCCTTACCATCCTTATCCATTACTCATCCAACAAGCTTGCAAAATGAATCGTAACAAATGAGAAATTTAAATTGAATTGTTGTGTGCTATTTTGCATTTGATTGATCCAATGTTATGTTGCTTTGCGGGTTGCATGATTAGAAACCAAGTAGGAAATAGTTCCAATAAAACTCGCGAGAGGTCATAAGCTCAATCAATGAAGCAAATAGAGTAGGAGTGTCGAAATGAGGAAAATTGCATTAAGGACAAATGAATATAGTTTAATTGAAACACAAGGCAAAATTACTTATATTTAACTAATAAGTCCGTGACAGAGGAAGGTAATACAAATGTATGAACAAAACATATTGGAAGTTTGTGGTATGAACAATAAGTTTGAAGGAACCCGTTGAATATCACCTAATCCAATCTACTCATCAATAAAATGAGTCAAGATACTTATAGTTAGTCACAATGTCAACTAGATCTTAAATCTGTTAGATTATCAACAGCCAAACCAGTGATAATGTAAATTGACAAGAAATGATGCAGCCATTCTCGATAGTTGAAAGCCATTCTAGCCATCCCTATTAATATGTCATGCACATACCTTAGTTCCATTAATTGAGCTAACAACCGATTTTTTTCAAAAATAGCCAATGGAAACCTCAACCATCCAAAAAAAATCAATCCTTCAAAGAAGAACCAATGATTAAATTTGCAATTCGAAGGAAGAAGAAAATGAAGCTCTGGGAGTATATGTTTTTGAGGAACCCAAAAGGAATGGAAAAGAGAAGGCAAAGAGCAGAAAATGCAATGTAAAAGAAGGCTTCTAGGATAAGTTTTATCTTGTGGCCTAACTCTCTCACAATTGGTTCCTTAGGTGTTTCAACACCTAGCACCCTAATGCTATCTCGGTATGGGAGCTACTAACCCAAAGTTCGCGAAGAGTGTTAGGAAAGCCTAAAAAGTTAAACATTGCACTATCCCCAGTGGTAAATAAACTACAAATTCCCCAAAGAAACAAGTGCGTGAAATAGGGGCATACAGCTTCAATCAAGAAATCAGTGAGATGTCCTGCATATTGAAGTTTAGGAGCTATTGCAGGAAAACTATAAGAAAGAAAGGTGGTGTAGCGAGAAGAGAAAATGTTCGTGGTAATCTTAACTCAAAATTCCTTCCATCCTACCCATTGCATCAAGCCCAAAAATATAAGCCCAAAAGACCTGATCGATCTTGAATAAATCACCTAGCAATAGTGGAGACTCAATATGAAAACAAGCCTATGGAATTTGGAAGAATGGAAACAATTAAAAATTGTGAAGAACTTAGGAGTTAAACGACTCAAAGATGAAATGAGGAAAATGGAGCAATGTAATCCATTATTCAATGAAGATCCAAATGAATACATTGTTTGTAAACAATTTCAACAATAAATTTTGTATAGCATAAAGAATAGAGACTAAATCCAACCCGACTTAGTTAGATATTAAAATTTTGCATTGTACCTTGCATTGCACTGAATTTGAATGCCACCTGGTAACCTGAGAAAATGTCCTTAAAAATTTTCTTTATTTTGTTTGAGGACAAACAATTCTTTCTTTTTCTTCGCTTGAGGACACAAAACTTTTGCCGGGAGTCAGATGAGCTTAAAGTCATCTATTTTAACCATTTTTCCGTTTAATTTTCATATCAAAAGAGACAATTACTTTTACAAAATATGAAGAAACCCACCCATTTGTTATTAGCAGTAGAATGGAAGAAAGAAGGAAAAAAAGCAGAGAAAACGCGTAGCCATGGATCAAAAAAAATAATTGGCGTGAGCGTAAATGAAAGAACCGGCCGAGTCACACCAGCCGGGGTCATATTTAATCCGGCCAGGAGGTCGTGGACATCGTGAAATCGGGCGGAAATCATGGTGGTCGCGACATGGATAACAAGTTATAGAAGTCGCGATATGAAACCGCTTCATGAGAAAGACCTGTGAAAGAAAATGAGTCGAGGTCGCCAATGCAGATCGGTTAGACATCAAGAACCATGGGGCCTAAAGCCACAGAGGCCATGAATCAAGTCGCGACAAGGGATTGATGTCTGACAAGAAGAGCAATCAAAGGAAAGATACAAGTGGCGTACAAGATTAAACATGCAGAATCAGCTAATGTCACGACACATACGATGTCACACATCAAGAGAAAATACAGAAACCTCATAGACTTTAGTTGATGTCACTGATAAGATTTGATGTCGCGACATCCGAAGACAAGTTAAAGACTGCCAGCACTGCTCGTAGTGTTGCACTTCTGCATGTCGCGACAGATTGTTGTCGCCGACAATTAAAAGCAAACTGGGCTTGAAAGCCCAGGAGAACTAAGTCAGAGGTCGCGACAAGAGATCATGTCGCCAGGGACATCAGAACCATACCCATGAAAGTCAAGGGAAATGAACTATGTCACCACAAAGAGGTCAAGTCACGACATCAAAAGCCATCGGGCGGAAGACCGCGAAGCTGATAATCCGATGTCACATGAGATCGAAGTCTTATCACAAGACCAGCCCTCACTGGCGTCGTTTCATAAAGTGAGGTCGCGACAAGATATCGATGCTCTGACATTAGGAACTAATTGTGATCAAAGTCAGCAGAGTTACAAGAGATGTTCGCGACAAGATATTGAAGTCGCCGGCAAATAAGCGACCGCCAGCTTCACAATTCTAAGATGATGTCGCGACAAGAGATTGATGTCGCAGATCCCCGCGATGCCACCGGGCCGAATTACCGCGCATGACTTGAGCCGAGGTCGCGCACAAGATATCGACGCCACACATCGAGAGAACAAATTGAAACCCGCAGCATTTTGAGAAGATGTCGCGATTAAAGATATTGATGTCGCGTACCGCGAATGACCACCCAAGGGTTACATGAGGTGTTGATGTCGCTGACGTTGAGATTGATGTCATGATACAGATGATGTCACCAATAAGGAACCGAGGTCGCGACTTGAAAGGTAGTTTGGGCCAGCTACTTGGAAATCCACAAAATAAGACATTGGGATTAGGGCCCAACTGAGGAACCCTATAACACGCAGCCACCCAAATATTAAAGTGAAGTTTCAAGTGGCCATGCATCAGAGGGATATCCCGGGATAGTCAGCGCCCATTTTTAGTTTTCTTCGCTTTTCTTTTCTTTATTTTTTCTCTTCAATGTTGATAATTAGAGATTAGATTAGATTGATCGCTCTATTTTTATTTTATTTTCCTGGAATTGATGTAATCGCTTTATGGTTAGTCGAATACAGACCAATTTCTTTTCAAATTACTACTGAAAGTCAGTTCAAATAAATCTCTCGAATTTACATTCTTGCAAATGCAAGTTATTCTTATGATAAGAGGAATGCTGTAGTGTGTAATTCAAAGAATTGAGGGAACCCACTCATTATGAACGCCACGTCGAATTTATCTTTCCTATTGTTATTTCTGAAGAAATTGCGAATTTCGCTTATAAATCATTTCGCTATAGTTTTAAAGTTTTCTGACTGGCACGCTTCGAGGCACCAGATTAAGGCGGTTTCATTGCTCCAGATTTCAAGGAGGTCCTCCAGTGACACGTAGATTACAATTCTGTTTCATGAACATCTCTTTAGCGGCATATTGAATCCTTAGTGATCTATCGGTGCTTTGTGAGGTTTACTGATAAATCCTCTTCGCCAAATCAAGATCGAATAACGAGTTATCCATTTAAAACAAACAAAGAGCTCAAATTCCTAATTCGGATAGTATGCTTCAATCCCAGTTAAATAGACATCTAATCAAGGAGAGGGTGGATCTATTTCTCCTAATTTTGCGACTTAGCAACCGTGAAGTCGATATCCTCGGCTCAATTTACAACTCGGAGCTAAGGTTTATGTACTCCATAAAATGGGTATGAAGTGGTCAAAAGAAAATACTTTAATTAGAAGTCCCGTTAGTGCGAAGATCTAATTCGTATTCGAGAGAATCGTGTCAAAAATTAGATAATGAAATGAAGTGTGGAGAGATCCAAATTAACTATTAATCGCCACGTGATTTGAATCAAATTGGCCAAGAAAAAAATTTACAAGTCGGGACAACAGGAATTGATTCCTTCACACAGCATTGATCTACCGCGCTTCTTAAACGACATATTCAATTTCTATTCATTTTCCTAAACTCACAATTATTCTTTATTCTTTATATTCAAGTTTATTGTTCATTTCATTATCTCCCTATAAATTATTTTTAATTTTCCAAAGACCTTAATGCCGGATCTTACTATCATTTAATGTCCAAATGTTATGGAAATTGAAAGTCGTGGTAGTTGATTTAAAAATTTCTTGAGATCTCCGGTGGATCGATATCTCGATTTCAAATCCATTTTATTACTTGTCGACCGTGGCACTTGCGTAACATCGATCAAAACCAAACTTTGAAAATG